>OMLB01036995.1:55587-74024 GCA_900302555.1 Myripristis jacobus | reverse complement strand
GGCAAGCTGTGCCAGGTGTGATTTCATTCTCCCAGCAGACATGGCTCTGTGAGATCGCTTTAGACACGGCTTTTACCACCCACTGGCAGGGGACGGTACGCTCCTCCCTTCCAGACACACAGTGTGTGTGCATGTGCCTCTGCTGCTGCTGGGCTTTACAGTAGCCTGGCTTGTACATGTGTGTCTTTGTCTCCTTGTACACACTCCTTGTTTAATTTTCCTGTCCATGGTCTTGCATGTTTTAGTGTTTGGCCATACATGCGCACGGCTTTGCATGAGTACAGGTGCCTGCGGGTGTGAAGCTTTACAGGTGTGAGTGTTTGCGCACATGTGTGTCTGTCCATATGTGTGCAGATATCGGAAGGGGCGGGGGAGCCCAGAAGGAGGCCTCTGTGCTTTTATGGGGTCAGCCTCCTGCAGAGTGGAACGGTTAGAAGGAGATAATAATAGCCAGGTCAAGATTCAATTATTTGCCTGGGGATTAACCTTATGGGGTCTTTCAGGAAGGTCACTGGGTGGTGAAGGGTTTCAGTCCGCTGAAACAGAAGCGAGTTACAAAGTGCTCTTTATTATTTCGAAGTCCTCTGACCGTAAAGGTCTGGAACAGGCTGCTGTAGGACACGGCTACAGGTCATTTAAATGGGTTGTGGTTTTAAATGAAACTACTGAACAGCTCGAAATTTTTTGAGCCCAGGGCCCAGAATAAGTAAATTTGGTCTCATCCTGAGGTCCAGCTGCAGTAATATACCATATTAATCCTTTCATGTGGGAGCCGGAGAAGCAGGTCTGTGACCCATTTTTGTCATGACCCGTTGTTATAGATCAGCATTTCTCAACCTTTTTGGCTTGTAAGCCCTTAAAGGTGACTCAGGTGTGCAGAGGTTGAGTGCTGACCAAATCATCCTAGGAATGATTTCCCCTTGTTTCAGAGGGGGCTTATAGAGAGAGAAGGATATGATGTCATTTTAAAATATCTGATGTCTAAATTACATTTGGACAATAACCTAGGAATAGGTTAGATTACATAACTTGTAACTGTTTTCTGTAGATATTTCTTCTGTCGATATTAAGGAGGCACCTTCACTGCAAACATACAAGCACATGATGTTAACTACTTGCACACTACTCTAAGAATGTTGTGCTTTAATTTGATAGTTTAAAATATCTCTATCTTAATAGTCAATCTTAAAATCTTGTTTTTCTCAAAAAAAGTGGGGGAAAAAAATGTGCCACTGGGTTGAAGTAATCCTACTGGTATTCACTATTAATCAACTTGTTTCCAGAATTTTCTGGCTCTTTTTCATTTTGTTTTTAGAAAAACAAGATTTTAAGGCTGGATACGAGACTAAAAGACTTGTTAAGATGGAGATTTTTTGCAGTGAAAAGATTGAGACTCTTGGGGCCAACATTCAGCTGAGGCCCCAGGCCAGAATGAACCCAGAGCGTCATAGTTACATTATACAGTATATGCCAAGTAAACCACACACACACACACACACTGCATGTGTGCACACACACGTACACCCTGTATCCGTCACATTACAGTCTCACAAGATGAAAGATGAGAAAGAAATGTGAATTTCACAAGAGTGGAGCATTCAAACCGTTGTAGGCGGCCAACTGATGTGAGTGAATTAATCATCTACAACTGGCTATCCAAACTCTGTACTTATGCATGAGCTAATGGAAGAACCCTTCCAGTGTGGGGAGGGAAATTAATGTTTTTAGGAGCAATATCTCAGATATTTACAGGCCAAGGGAAGCCAGGACAGCAATCAGTTTCATTACCTGTCTCGACCAGCCAACCTGTCTCTCCGTCTCTTTATTTCTGTCTTGCTATCGTTCTCTCTCTTTCTCTCTTTTCCTCTCTCTCCCTCACACTCTCAATGAAGTCTTAGCCAAGAGTATAAAACATGAAAAGAAAACAAACTGCCTTTTGATCCACCAGCCTTCTGTTACAGCTCTGTCAAGGAGTATTACCCCGATAACCCAACCAAAAAATCAGCCACACAGTATCAAAGCCAAATATCCAGACTTTATTAATGCAAAGGCACAAAGTATGGACAAGCTAACTGAGCAGGAAGTCAGGAGAATACAGTCTCTCTCTGTGCCAAGTGCGTTTTTCACTTCATTTTCTCTCTCGGTCATTTCTTTCCTCATGTCTCCTATAGCCGGCAGTACAAAGCCATGCACATTGCAGCCAGCAGCCTTCTCTGTTAGTGCTGCTCTGATCAAATGATTGTGATTTGCACGCAATGTTGCACTGTTCTGAGTTATGCTGTTTCATGTTTGACGTACTGTAAGGGGAGTGTGATATTACCCTTCTGTTATGCTGAGAATACAGGAAAATAATGCAGGGGGCTTTGAAAATGCAATGAAGACAAATTTATTTTACTACACTAAGAAATATACCCTCACTGTAAACTGGCTTGAATCTCCAGGACATTTGAATTTTCTCTTTAAATGCTTTAATGGGTCAGTGCATTCGCTGGATCAAGGGAGACCGGAGTTTGAACCTTGCTTGCTCAAGAAAGATGAAGTCACCTCAGATAAAGTCATCCACAATTCAGCGGTTCCCTGCTTGTATTTCTTAGGGCTAAACCATCGCTGATAATGTTTGCACTTTTATCTGTAGCTAAACACAGTTGAAGCATATGGCTTAGTCAATATAGAATAAAATTAAAGGACTTCAGGGTTTTCGGACTGGCTGCGTCAAACACATCAATAGCTCCGTGGTTTTGAAAAGTACAACTGGTTCCCTGATAGTGCCATGCCTCCCCCAGTGAGTAATGTGGGCTGATTTGTGAAGGGAGTGCACAAAAATGTATTATTTCCAAAAGCTGAGGTAATGGCTGCAGGGGAGGAATGCCACTATCCAAAATGAGCAAGCAACAATTATTCTCAACCACATTTAATAGGAGTCTACAGCTCAGGCATACTTGTTTGAACCACAATGCACTGGTGTGGAGATTTTGCAAAGGAGGCAAAAGCAAACCACCGCTGTGAAACAAAAATAATAATAACAACAATAATAATAATTTTCATAGCGCCTTTTGAACCACAGTTTCACAGTGGTTCAAAAGGTGCAGTTTTAAAGTGTTTTACAATAAACAATACTAAAAAGTGCCTTTTTTTTCGTTTTTCTTTTTAGTGACTTAAAAGATGAGAAGGAGTTTGCAGCCCTGACCGCCTCAGGACTGAAAAGGCTCTATCAGCTTGAAACCTTGGAAAACCAAGAAACGGCGCAGCTGAGGATATCAGGACGCCGGAATGCAATAGGAGAGCTGATGAATAACTTGGGACGAGGCCTTTCTGAGCTTTGTAAGTGATCAATACTGTCTTGAAATCAATTCCAAAAGCAACAGGTAGCCAGTGTTGGGAAGCCAGGATCGGTGACATGTGTGTCATCGCGTTTCCTTGTCTGAGTTAAAATCCTGGCAGTAGAGTTTTGGATGAGCTGGAGGCGTGAGAAGGATTTTTTTTTTTGACTGATGCCAGAAAGCAAAGAGTTACAGCAGTCCAATCAACTTGTTAAGAGGGCGTGCATGACAGTTTCCAGATTTTTGGTTGAAAGAAATGGTCTTATCCTTGAAATGTTTGTCAGATGATAAAAACAGGATTGAACAAATGATTTAACATGTTTGCCTAAGCTCAGATTTTGATCAAAAATGACACCGAAGTCTCTGCAATGTCAAGTTATTGAATGGGATTGTAAACCAACACCATCTGATACTTGGGTATTTGCACTATCTAGACCTATGATCAGTTTCTCTGTCTTATCAGTATTTAGCTGCAGGAGATTTTGTGATATCCACTAGTGGATGTCATAAAGGCAGTTTAGCAGGTTGACAGTGTTCTGATGGTTGTTTTCCAGGGTCACAACTTATGTAGAACTGAGTATTACCTGCGTAAATATGGAAACAAATACTGTGTCTGTGCATGAGCAGGTCTTTGCAGGTGGTCAAGGGGGAGCATGGACAGTAAATAGGAAATATGATTGGACCCAGCACCAATAAATATAAACTTGCATTTGAGCAGCTACAACCTTTAACAAACCGTAGCTAAAAATGGAGCTTAGAAATAGGCCTAAAATTGTTGAGATCAGAAGAATCAAGAGCTTCAAGCAGCAACCATGAGGGAAGGCTTTACTGGGATGGAAACAGGATAAAGATGAGACCATGGAAAGTTTTTGCTCGAATCAGTGGTTGACACTGAACAGATATGACGGCGTCTTCTTCAGCATCTGTTTCATTGCACAAACACAGCAGCATTTCTGCAAAATACCTTTATAAAACCAACAGGATACATGGCAAATAGATTGGCAAATAAATGGTAAATTAATTCTTGGTGTGTCTGTCTCAGGTATAGTGTAAAGGTATCAAGATACAAAGCAAAAGGCATAAGCAATATTTAAACAATAATATAAAGAAAAACACAACAAAACTGTTAATAAAACAAAGGTAAAGATAAGATACGTGGCAACTGTGACATAAATTAAATTATGCGTGAGTGGAATTATTCGCAACTAATCCGTGCCAACTGATATACAATGCAAATGTCCAAATGTCAACAAATGATATTAATGCAGCAATTAAGTGTGAAGAGATACTGTCAATAATAATAAGTGGCAGTGGAATTTGGATCTGGTCCAATTTACTGTGAGAGAGAAATATGCAAACAATACCAGCTTACACTGCAGACTGCGACAGGGAGGATGATTGTGTGAAACCTCGTGTTTTACCCGTGGAGAAGACCCGACTTCTGAGGCCTTAAATGACCATCAGCATCCTCAACTGGCAAACTTTTACTGTAAATTAGAACTTGAAAAATAGACACACAACATAAACATTTGCAATAACAAACTGTTATATAGTATCTGGCCTATTTAACTGCATTTACTGTTCTTTGTGTAAAACAAGCCCTGGTTTTATTTGATATTGAGGAGGGGACAGTTATTTTCAGTCCCTTTATTACCATTATTAGGCCTCTCTTCCAGCTATTGGTAGGCTATCCCTGCCAAGTTATCTTTTGTTCAAAGCAAACAATGGGATGTGCTTGTTTATCAGTAAATGACGTACCACCTGGGTAGAGTCTGCGCTCAGTGAAAGACGGGTTCACCCAGCGGCCGGCACCCAACCTGCCCGCTCTGAATCGGGGGCAGGCAGTGACAGCATCAATCAAAATGAGAGCCCACGTTGGGGAAGATAAACAACCTGATGGATAAACACTGCGCAGTCCACTGGCCGAGTATACTTAGGCTACTTTATTTCTTGAATTAATCAAGATCAGCAAAAGAGTCAAGCCTAGACTTGGATTACATCAGTGCTCTCTGAAATGAGTGGGTTCTGTTAATTCATCAAAGAACTGCATATTATCAGCTCATCCTTTAAAAGACCATAATGGAAGGTTATTCATGTTAATGATGGACTTGCCAATCCCAGCTGAGGTTCTAAGAAAAATGCAACTAAAGTCACTTATAATTGCTTTTTCACAGGTTTCTGTAATTTGTTTGTTTTTATGCAAATCATGTTGTACATCATATCTGCCAAACAACAACATCAAACTAGTCATGAGCTGCCAGTGAGCAGCAGCAGGATATATCCCTGATTCTGAGTTTGGCTTGACGGTGGCGCTGGAGGAAAGGTCATGGGAGTCAAGATTGTGCAGAGCAAAGTTGAAAAGACAAAATAATAGATGAAAGAAAAGACAATAAAAGGTATTGGAGTTACCGCATTCACAGCCGGGGGCAGAGGCGGTGGCAGACAGAGCAGTGGATGAGATGAATCCATAATATCCCGACTCTGTCATTTCAGGGATAAAATTAATCAGCTTATCACTTTATCTTGTGCAGTTTGCCGCCCATGACCAATGGAAGGAATGCATACCCAATACCACGGGTCAAAAAATAAAGCCTCTCATGGTCATGTATGTGAATTATGTGGAAATCTAATTATTGCGTAATGCCCCTACAATAACTTTTAATTGAACACCAGGCCGAGCAAATAAAGGTAGTGTGTAGTTTTCAAAAACTACCACACCAAACCTATCAAATATTTGTACTGCCTGTAAGATTTCATGAAAGGTGGCGTAAACATGAGGTTTTGGTTTAAGTCCCTCACAATCAAAGAGCAAGGGCTCCTTTGTAGACTCACTGTGCTGCATCAGCGTTCAACAATCTCACAGCGACGAGTCCATCACAGAGGAAACATTTTGTCTGTCTGCCTTTGACAAGGGAGACAGACCCTATAGTCCCTACAGCTACCGTAGTGTCAGAACACACTTTCTATTGGAGTGAAAGCCTCACTTCCACTTTTGTGACAAGTCATATGTGGCCTGCACTACAAACAAAATTTCAATTAAAAGAGCAGAAAAGGGAACAATGCTGTTCTATATGGCGTGCGCTGTAACTAGACACATTGTTATATTCAGCAAATGCCAATCAGATGTCAGTAGAATCGAGTCCCCTACTGCGTCTATAACTGGGGGTGTATCGTTCAATCTTTTAAATATATTTTTTCCTTAATAGCCAGTACTTTGAGTTACAGTTTGCTCCATGGCAACTCTGGGGTCATGCTATGGGAAGTGTTGGAATAGCGTTGTGAGCTGAGATGTCATTACTGACTGCCTGCTGCTGTTCCCATTATAAAAGATAAAGTGAAACAGCAGCTGGTTTGCTGCCTCTGGAAAGCTGTGATAATAAGTGTGTGTGTGTGTGTGTGTGTGTGTGTGGTTTGAGGCAAACTGTGTGTGTCAAAGAAGGAGAGAGAGAGAGAGAGAGAGAGAGAGAGAGAGAGAGAGAGAACTATTGAAAAATAGTTTCACTACTTATGTCAGACGTAGAGTATCATTTCACTTAATTGTTTTATTCCATAAAGACAAAAAAATCCTTAGATTGTTCCAACATAAGCAAGGGTGGTAAATTTTGGAAATACCACGCTCAGACAGATGCATACCTATCAACATATCCAGATCAATCCAAGGTCAAAGAGAATTTTCAGTGTAAAGTAATACACTCCGTCAAGCGGTTCCAGGGTCTGTTTACTATGATGGCCATATCCTGCTGAGTTAGCCCTGAAAGCCCACTGCCATTACCTTCTCAGTATGAATGGTGAGAGACCGCAGTTGAAAGCATATGTAATGGCTCAGTCAGCTAAAGTTATAGTCTTTCTTGTTGTTAGATCATATACAATGTAATATAAATTCAGTGTCAGATGTCCAAATCCTCTGCTTCTGGAAAGACATTTGCTGCTACTTGCTGGGGACCGAATCCCATCAGAGTTTTCTCTCCCTGTTCTCTTTTTACTCTCCGGAGTACAAGTGCTTGCCCAGTCCCCATTATTTTTTTAGGGACAAAGGAAAGGAACACAATCAAGCAGAACTGTACTCTCTTCCACTGAATCCCATATTGAACTGCACTGAAACAATGAAATACAGAGCAACTTGTGGTCAGTATTTCATTAATTATATTTTGCTTACGTTGGCTATGTTTACACACATAAATAATTCCACTCTTAACCCAGTTACTGGTTTGCGTCAACACGTTAACAGCTGGCTTTCTTCGATATTCAGAAGGATAGCATTTCACGGAAACATCTGTCTCCTTTTACTTTTGCTCTCAGTGTTTGCGCAAACACTAATATTTACTGTAATGGAAGAAAAAGGCACTGAGCTGTATTTTCTATTGTTACTACCAAAACTATTGGATGCATCATTTCTTTGCCTGATATTAGAAATGACCTTCTATTATCAAATACCTCCTGGGTCTTGCTCTTGGAAGAGGGCTCCAAGGCGAGGCAAAGCGAGCACCCTGAGCTCTTGTGTCGTTTTTGTTTGTGTTTCCATTGCAACCCGAGAACAGCAAAGTTAAGGCAAAGGAGGCATCTGGTTATTCTGCGTCTCACTGACAAAAGCAAAACAGCAACTATGGAAGGTGTAGAATCTGTCATTATGTTCACGGATATTTACTACTCCACCTCTTTAATAATGCATTTGGTTTTGGAAAAGAGACACGTGGAGGTCGAAAATGCGTTTGAGGAAGCTAGAAAAGCAAGAGCTGAAAGTAACAGAAATAGAGTGATGGAAATCAACTCTGACATTGCGTCCAGTTGCAAACTGAGATTAATAGTTTTTTTTTTTTTCTCTCAATTATTAGCCAAATGATGTCTCGATTAGGGCTGTAGCCAAACAAAGAAAATCTTGGTCAACCTCAGCCACTGTCACTGTCTACTGTCAACTTTAGAAACTGTTCAGCGCTTCACACAGACACTAAGCCCAATATAATGTTCCTACACTTAGCTAAGCGGCTAGTGGGCTTAGAGTGCTGGGAAAAATATGCATCTCATAATGCATTTACCTTCCCCATGTGTATTTCAGCCAGTCACTATGCATTTCATTGGTCACATGTCTTGAAAATGATTACATCATCTAAAAATGTGCTGTGTCCTTAAGACACGCAAAAATACATCAAGTCTCAAGTTTTTGTGCCTTACATTTAATCAAACTTGGATGTTCAGCGCTAAATCTGCACCACAGTACTACTTCAGTTGCAGGGACAGTTTTGGTGATCAGTCACCCCCGGGCTAGAAAAAAATAGGCTGGTGCAAAGACACATAAGAGTTCTTGGTTCCTCAAAAGAGTTCCTGTGATCCGTGTGCTTTCTCTACAGTGGAGAAAGGGTGAAAGAGAGAGGGGGAGGCTGATTTAATAGTAATTCATTCTATCTGTGGATGAGATTCCTCAGGTGGAAAGAATATTCTGTGAATTGGTTTATTCATGGCAACTGCAGTCACAGGGTGACAAAGGTGCATGTAGTACAGACTTGAGAAAGACCTTAACCAGGCTAAATCCAAAATACGATGTAGCCGTTGACTATGTCCGCACAGGACAACCTGAGCGGACATATAATGATATACTGCCAGTATTCTGTTTAAATCCTCCAATTTATTGATATGCATGCCACATATATTTGATAATGGATATTTTACAAAGCATTATCAACACTGTGGTTTGGAAAAAAAAAAACATAAGACATTTTTTAATACTTGGGAGACAATTTCAACTGCAAAATGTGAGTATGTCAGACAATTAAACCTCTATTTCTCTTTTGCCGCATTGTTTGCATCAATATACCAGCTCTCTATGGTACAGTATGGATAACATCCTTTTCGCTGGCCTTCTACACACACATTAAGTATGTTAAACTTTGATGTAAGTTTGTCATTGAAAGAGGGACCTTAAAAAAATAATAGGAATCTTAAATTTGGTCTTAAATTTGACCCTCTGTCCCACATTTTCTCCTTTTTTTCCTGTAAGATGCCATTTTTAAATGAGTATTTTAGAAAATATTTTCATCGAAAAAAAAAACCTTCATAGATAATGCATAGATAAGTAAGGATGCATTCTTTGTCATTTATCAATCCTTATATTAAAATATATAGTGGAAAAATTGGTTAAATGCATACTAGCCTCCATTTTCTTATAACCTCGGTATAGTTCTAATTTAGGCAGCAACAGTCTGTACTAAACATGATATTACACTGTAGTACACTGTACAAGTACACTTATTTTGAGAATTTCTAATTTGTTTGTTTTTAACCAATTCAGTGTATCATATAGAGATGCCCACGTACAATAACACGTGCGCACACACACACACACACACAAACACACACATACACACACACAATTTCGGTAGATCAGCATCTAAAGTTACATCTTCCCTATGACAATACCAGATTTCGAGGCTTAAAATAAACTGTCCCATATATTATGTCTTGTCTGCATTATCCAAACCACAATTGTGTATTCTCTCTTAGCCCAGAAGGATTATTAACATTAGAGACCTTATTAAGCAAAGCCTGAGCCTGGGATGGAGCCTGGGAGAGAAATAGGAGTTTCGGGACAGCAAGGATAAGAGGATAATCCTGACATTTTTCAGGAGTATGCCTATAGCTGCCTCCATCTTATTAATTAACCTAGACAAGCTGGTTTGTTGGTGTTGTGTTGCAGGGTATTTAGAGAGGCTTGGCAACCTGTAGCTTTCCTCCTCATTCCTAACACCTGGCATGAAGCTTGACTTTTTATTTATTCTCCTAGGTGGATGAGAGATGATTAATCGTGTTCATTCTTAAGCAGCTGAGGTTTTCATTGGCAAATATGGACTGCTATTTTCTTCTCAGGGGAGGGGTGCCAAATGAAACGATTGAGGAAAAGATCGCAGGACAGATGTGTGGATGAAAGGATAGAGTGTCATTAACCTTTAAATGTAATGTGCTGCAGAGGGAGGAACATTTCCCATGTTTTCTGAAATTTTAAAGGTCACGTTGTCATTGACACTGGCTGTATGAAGGAGATGTGTGTTAGTGACAGCTTTCTTCATACCGGGCTGGAAAGGTGGAGAGAAATGTAAGAGAAGCGACTTTCAGCCCTTCCAGCCGGGGAGCAAATACAAGCAAACAACAAGCACCTTATAAGACAAAAATCCACCTTTATACACAACACAATTTTTTAAATCCTAACACATTATGAAAAGACCAGGTATATTACACTAACTGACTGAACAGACAACTGAAAAATTGGGATCACACACATAGGGCTCTATTTTATTTCAAATCTACTTTTGCTATTTTAACGGGAGAAAAAAGTGTCGCTGCACCAGGCGCATGGTTCAAAAGGGTTGCACGTATTCTCTTAATTAAACATGGGTGCGTTTTGAGCAGAATATGTAATAAACCATTCATAGTGCACACTCCCATTCACTTTAAAACCCATACGTACTTGCACCTCGGCGGTTTGCCATTATAGCGGTGCATTTGCCAGGTAAGAAGGAAACGCTCCTCTGCAGAGGCAACGGATCTGCTCATTGCGGTGGCTGTGAGGTGCAAATAGGAAAACACGACCACAAATCACAAAACACAACGGCACATAACAACACACAGCAACAACTCACAAAATACAACTGCAATAACACAACAACAAATTGCAAATCAAATTCACAAAAGAGGAAACACAATGACAAATCAGAATACAAGCTCTTGTGTTACCATGTATGTATAGATGTCACCACTAGGAGGCTCCACGATCTTACAGTTGTTGGTTGTTTTTTTTACGATTGTTAACACACTAAAATGACACATAAAGCACGATTATTAAAACTGACAATCCGAGAGCAAAACCTCAGCTCAAGTCTCCAAAACTCTAAACACATTTTCTGCCTTGCGCTCTATTTTCAATTCAACTTGGCACTTTTTGCAACACGCTGCGCACGGTTCTCCAGATAAGACACAGCAATCTGTCATAAAGTCACTTGTTTGACATTCCAAATAACACACCCGTGTGCTGATTGGCCAAAACATGTGCCACCTGGCCAAACCCCTAATTGCACGATTGTCGACTCACCGATCATGATGCAAGCGCTATAAAAAGACCGCAGGTGAGTGCATTTTTACAGCAACAATAGATGCTGCGGTGAGAGGAAGAGGTCGATGGAGTGGGACAATGAGAAAGGGAGGAAGAGTGAGAGGTAAGGCTGCTGAAGGAAGAGGAGGAGGAGACATTAGCTGATCATGTTATCAACCATGGATTGACGCTGAGAGCCCAACTGGAGCTGATTTACTGTTTCCTCTCATCCGGATACCACAAATCATCAACTGTTTGTTGTCTGTTTACTTCATGAATGGCTGCCATGCCACGCATTTTATGACTGTACAAGAATCCTGCACAATCTACTGTGGGAGGAAAAAACTTCTTTACTTCTTTAGGCTACACTGGCCATTTACGTACTATATTTTTGGCTTGTCGAACGGACTGAAAGACAGCAACGAGGTGGTGGAAGGGGTCCAATGCTCAAAGCCACATCATAAGAGATAACACAGTTTTCAACAATATCCAGCAAGTCGGCCTGTCTACTTTGGCCCGTACTCTCCTCCAAAACCAAGAGCACATGGAGCGGCTCTATAGGGCGCCTTCTGAGAGAATTCCCAGAGAATAAAAAAAGTATGTGGAAGTAAGTACAGGGTTTGACTACAGCACACTACATACAGTCCAGTATTTTCTCCCAGTGTACTGGACTACACCATATTGACTGATTACTGTAACTACAGTTTGTTGTCAGAGAGTACTGGAAATGGATGCTAATCAGATTCCACCCGAGTTTTTCCACTGATGAGTCTGGTGTCAACCTCGCAAAGACCAGGAGAAGGGGAAGAAACATCACTGGTCACAGAGGCATTGTAGATGTTCCCGGCCAGCATGGTGGGAATATTACAATGTGTGCCGCCATACAACACAAAACCACATTCTCACATTTTTGGATAGACTGCACAACATATTGATACCAGCAGACCCCATGCATAATGCACAGGGGCACAGATATGTTGTAGCATGGGACAATGTCAGCTTCCATCGTGCAGCTCTGGTCCAAAACCGGTTTGTTGCCCACACACAGTTTCTGGTTCAGTACCTCCCACCCTACTGTCCATTTCTCAATCCAATCGAAGACTTTCTTTCCAGCATGGCAGTGGAAGTTGTAACACCGAGGCGTGTGATGACATTGAAGTGCCGTCCAGGGCTGGATATGACATTACCGGTGCTTCTTCCCAATGGAAGATATTGCATGTGATGTGGATGAGGTGCTGTGACTGGACCCAGCTAGGTGACGAGATGCAGCCTACATATGCTTTTCTGTTTTTTCTTTTTTTTTGTGTGTGTGTATATTTTTTTTCTGTACATGCAGTAACATCCCAGGTTTCTTATCACTGTATTTGATAGAGCATATGTTTTTGTTCCTACAACTTTAATGCAGGATTTGCTGTGCATTTGCTTGAAAGATCTGAGTATTGGTGTGTCTGCACATTTCTCTGGACTTGAAAAATTTCTCTCTGTACACAGAGCTATGATGACAAGCCCACCAGAGATGAAAGCGCGTTCGATTGAGCGCAGCAGTGTGTAGTTTGGTGGAATAAAGTCTTATGATATGAATGAAGTGTTTGGCATTCGGTGCAAAAGTTTGATTTGGAGAAGTGTTGATCTAGTTTTGAATGCAGGGCTTCATGTTGCAGCATATATGAGATGTTTTGCCCCTTGGGTGTGTGGTTCTGGGAATTGTGTTATGACAAAATGAGCCATGTTTTAAAAAATTGTGCCAAAGCAATGGTAAAAAAAATAAAAAATAAACTGTATTCCCATAATGGCGGTCACAGTGAGTCCGTTCTGTCACTTTTCATTGGCTGTTGATGGGATCCGTTTTCAGATCTGTCGTGTATATCAAACATTTTAGATATAATTGTACTAACTGGCTCATATTAGACTGTGTACCTTTCATACACTTCTCGATTGTCTGTGCCAGTTGTCCACTCTGACTTCAGCAAAGTCTGCAAACTAGAGCTGATTAGCACAGATTCAGCCTGACTGGGAATCGGGACTATAATCAGGGGAAAAGCTGTTTCGTCCAACTTTTCTTATTTTGTGTCCTACTTTGGGATGAAGGGCTGTTGTAGTTTTTTGATGCACCTGTTTTTCACTTGTCTACTTCTACTTCTAATACAGTTAGCAATTATATATCTCCCAGCATGACTTTCAGCAACCCCCAGAGAAGAACCACGAGCGTGTTCTTCAGCTATATGTATATACTTTATGTAGACACAAATATATCACAAGGGAGTACGAGTTTTTTTTCCAGTTAAGAAAAAAAAAATCATAGCCAGCACTTAAAGCACAACATGTTTTGCCCTTATATTGCATTCAGGTGTATTGAGGCTACTATTGATGGAAAAATTGGTATCTGTGCCTTTTCTTCAATGGATTTCTCCATGTATGATTGATGAATGTTAGTGGAAAATTCTGAAGCCCTTGCTCTTTGATTTTGACCGACTGACAGCCAACCCTGACATTTATTGTTGATATTATAGATAGCTGAAAAATTGGCTGCTATCAAACTCCATTATAGCTCCACTCGAAGTGTCTCAGTGTGACTTGACATCTATGTTTCATCAGTTAGCCTCAGGAAGCCGAAAAATACTCCAGCTAACAAGAAAATGGACCCAGAAATGCTATCTATTTATCTATTTATCTGTTTATCTATTTATCCATCTATCCATCGTGAGCATGATTTGGTGAACTGGTGGTGCTCCAACCCATAACCCCGCTCACCTCACACCCTCAGCCCTCACCTTCCCTCCCTATCTCAGGAACGGACCACAGGGGCCAGATCTCCAGAAGCCTGCGCTGATGAAGGGCCTCACACAGAGTGATGCAGAAATAAACAGGCGAGACCAATGTGGGACTGTCTGCCGATTGATTTTCAAGAGGCGATCCTTGTATCATCCTTGGCTATGATATCCTATCTGTCTCCGTGTCGGCCCCCAGATACCCATCTGAGATGAAAAAGCCCAGACACGGTGCCATGTAATAGCGCTTTGAACCCGGGGCACCAGGGCTTTTCAATCACACCCCAGATGGAACAAATGCCCTTGCGCGGCGGAGGAGAGGCATCAGCATTATTTATACTCTCACCGATGTTTCATGCCTTTGGAATTGAAAAATGAACGGACAGGTTTCTTATATTATTTCTTTAATATCAAATCACATCACCGCACTGTGTCAAGATGGGTCCTTTTGAAGTAGAAAGGCTGACACAATACCAGGAAAGATGGTGAAACTGTGAGGCAGGGTTTCGTTTGTTCATTCGTTCGTTTTTTTTGTGTGTGTTGTTTTTGGGGGGGAGGGGGTAGGAAATTCCCAGAAGTTCACCTTTATGCCTGCCTTCATAGCTTCAAAGGAAAATTTCAGTCATTGTTGAGAACTATAATCACAGCATCAGCTTAGCTATAAAAATGTATCATTCATCCTGGGCCCATTTCTGAGAACAGACCATTGATTGCTAAATGTCACGGAAGAGTTAGCTCTTTAGGGGAAATCCCATGATTCCCCTAATGCAACCCAGACACAATGCAACAGCTTACACTGAATTGGATAACGGCTTAAATCAAATTTTTGCTCAAGTGTCATCACATTTAACAAGCTTACATTTATAGTCATAGCCAACAACATTATCTCTCAGTTAATCTGCAGGGAAGCAAGCAGAGTTTAATGCTGCAACACTGAAGTATTGGATCACGGGTTAGAGAGCAAATTGTTACATCCCCTCCTTTCAGTGAATCTGTGTACATGTCGCTTTATTGGCTTACAATGCAGTGTAATCAGGGCTTGACGGTTCAGCCTCGCCTCATTTCTCACTGCAACCTTGAAGGCGGGTCAGGGATACTTGTCCTGGGGTTTGTTAGGATAGCAACGCAATATTGCTTCACCTCCCAGTGGCTTGACTTTTAGAGACGTTTTGAATCGGACGGCGCCGTGCCCCCTGCCATCGGTCTACTACGGGGCCGCGGCGGCTGATTTTGTGGGAAATCTTTGAAATGGTAATAAGGTGCAGAGAGGCATCGTCTTTCTCTCAGCGAGCACAGAGGAACAAGGAGGTTGGGGGTTGGGAGGTGTGTGTAGGGGACAGGAGGGTATGGAAGCAGCACTCTCGGTCACAGAGATGTAATGATGGGCTGGGATGAGACGGAGTTTGCCTGAGGATTACCCTCTGTCTTCACAGTTATCACAGCCCTCCAAAGCCAATGTTTCAGTCTCTATGGAGAAGATTCGCTCCCACTGCCAACATGAAAATAGCAGTGCTGCATGCGTGCTGCAGAAAAAGAAAAAAAGAAAAAAAGTGTTGTTTTTTTGGTGTGAGAATTGTGTGTGTAGTGCAATCCATCTTCCAAGAGAGAAGCAAAAAATACGCCATTGTAATTTTTATGGTAGTACTTCAGTGATTACATCATGAGGAAAAATGTTGATATTGGCACCCAGAGAAGATATAGTGACTTAATCAAATCTGAATCAAATTCATGTTAGAGCTTTCCCATTTTGTCCATTGTTTGTGTGTTTTCCTGGTGTATTAGCTAGAACCTTTACACAGTAAATAAAGATGGCTGAATTTAATATAGCTGAAATTACAATAATGAAAATGATTTGAATTCATACCGCCACTTCAATTAAATTCAACTGAGCTGCCGTCTACTGGCTCTTACTGAAACCCGACAGCCGCACAGCCGCAGCCTCTTTGTGCACGACTGTGTGTGCACAATCCCAGCAGCAGTTGAACTTCTGACCACGACGCCGGTCAATGGGATGAAAAGACGGAGTGCATCCAAACAAGCTGAAGAGGTTCAGCTGTCTAGCAGCAAATGGCGATCCTTCTCCCTCGCGCACTCACACGCTCTCCTGAAAATCTGGAAGTCATCACTGTTCCCTCCATATCTCCCCCTGGCTAGATATGATGTGAGCTCACATCATAAATATCTCCATTCTGTTTGATTGTTCTCCAAATAAGTCACACTGTTCAAACAAGCAGAGAGCACTGCTCCGCCGCCTCCCATTCTCTGGCTTTGAGCTATTGACGCTGCAGTTGACGATTTATTGTAGGCACCTTTCTCAAGTGACCGATAAGCATTGTGATGGATGCGTGATTTGACTGTGCCAAAATGGCTTTATCTCTTCCCTCCAAGCTACTATCTCGACGGAGCTGATGAGTTGTGCTCGCTCTCTCTTCTCTCACTCTCTTCCTCTTCTCCCTCGCTTTCTCTCTCTTTCATCTCCCGGATGGCATCCACTGTGAGTCGAATCCTCCAAAGAGCCCATTTCACCAGGAACAAATGTCTTATATTATTTATTGATTTAGTTATCTATGCACTTTGTGGCTAGTTCCATTCTTTCCCTTTTATTTGCTTATGTGTGCTTCTTTCCGTCCGTGTGTTTGTTTGCGAACGCATGCATGTACAGAATGCGCGAATGCCTGCGTGTTTACAAGCATATGTACATGCACGTGTGTGTTTTGTGTGTCAGCGTTCACGGCGTGTGTGAACTGAGTCGAAAGCCGTGTTTGTGTTTCCTCCCCAGCGATGCCGTTTCATATTGTTATTCCACGGTCTAGACACAATATCCTGCTATTTAGAAAACCAACTATCAATCATCTCAATTATTGCTGGCAAACTTCAAAGAGCTTTTGACTCGCTGCTCATTTTCTTTCTATTAGTAACCGTCAAGTGGGTAGCAATGCAAGCAACATAAATAACACAATGTGGCATGTGATTGTGTGTGTGTGTGTGTGTGTCTATGTGTGAGCGTTGAAGCGTGCACATGTTTTGAGGATGTTTGGAGATTAAAGGTGGTGGAAGTGTGACATGAAATGCCTTCACTTGTCACTTGTCACCAGTGTCTTTTCCACTCAACCTGATGTTTCATTTTTTTCCTATTTCAGGATGCATGTATGTTGTGACTGACATCTTTGATATTAAACTCACATTGTGTGTGTGTGTGTGTGCGCATGTGGGCAGGAGGCCATGCACATTTTGTCTCTTGGAGTGTATTAAACATGTTGTGTTTCTGCATGTGTGCATACAGGCAAATCTCCCTGTGTTTTTGTGTGTGTGTGTGTGTGGGCGCTCGTGTGTCTTTACCTGTCTGTCTTTGGCAGAAATGCCTTCCAGCCTGCAGACGCAAACAGTCCAGAGCAGCAGCATCACTCACCTCGTCTTCTGTCCTCTCCTTCCTCTCCGCGGTATTAAGTATCACTCACTGCTCCTCCAACACTGTCAAACTCAATTTCAAAGTTTTTCATCTGCCAAATCCAGCTGTATTTTCCGGCTCAGATTCTTGATCGCTCTGCGGTCGGGAAACAGAGCCAGGAAGAAGTCAGAATGATTGGCGAATCTCAACAAGCCAGTCTAGCATTTCAAAGTCTGCTATCATTCCTGAAAACATCAGCTCTGACCCATTTTGGCTCCCACTGCGCATAGAGAAGTGAATAAATTCCTTAATTAAGGAATGGGTTTCGAATATGCTGATCACTCTTGCTTGCTGATGTACATATTGAGATTGATGTTGCGGATTTGAATTTGTTTATATTCCTTGTAATTTCCTGTCATCATCCATTAGTTACAAAGGGGTGTCTAGGTTAACAAAGTGCCCTCTGAAGGCAATGGGAATGAGGCCGTGTCAATACAGAGAATGGTCTTCCAATTTGCCACTGCTGGAAAATATAATGCACACGCCAAGGCCGCTAATCAAAGCAAGCTGAAGGAAGAATACGTGCGTAATTTATGACATGTTAAATTTGGCTTATGTACTTCCCATTTCTCCTTCCCTCCATATCTCCACCCTGAAATAAATTTCATTCAAGTGGAACAACACAGCTTGGACCGTAGACTTTTTACCATGAGAAACAATGTTTTTGTAATGATAAGAATATAGGGCGAGCTAGTCTATATATTCTCTTTTTTTTTTTTTTTTCACTTGGTGTTTGTCTTGGAGTTGAAGGCTGCGAGATTCCTTCTGACCCGTGGCTGAGATCTCCTTACATGGGGTTCTGAAGGAGCGGTGCCTCCTCTTGA
>OMLB01036995.1:32641-47012 GCA_900302555.1 Myripristis jacobus | reverse complement strand
GATGATGTGTGTGTGTGTGTGTGTGTGTGTGTGTGTGTGTGTGTGTGTGTGTGTGTGTGTGTGTGTGTGTGTGTGTGTGTCTACATATATATGTATGAGAAGCAAATGAGGTTACTGTAAAAAGGTTAAAACAAGAGAAAGATGACTCAGTGAAGCCTCTTCTCATATCAACTTCAATTGTCGAACCTGAAAATATCCAAGTGAGAGTCTTTTCAGTATTTCTCATTATTTTCTCAAGTTCTCTTGCATAATAGCTTGCAAGTCAGTAAAGTACCATGCAAAAATAGATAGATAAAAGTAGATAGGTAGATAGATAGACAAGTAGATGTTTATTGTGGTATTATGAATATTGCTACCTTTGTTTTTCCTGTGTCTAACTTTGAAGATTAGAGCCTTTCAGCAAGACATTGGATCAGTGAGGCCGGTTGCTCACTACACAAGCAGGTGATGATTAAAGGGTGACCTTACATTTAATTAGTGGCAACTGGGAGATTTCAGCGCTTGGCTATGAATCATTGGGGGAAAAAAGCACCCGCCAGGGAAATGTTACCTAAGTGATTTGGTGAAGGGTGTAAATCAATAGCGCCGTTGACCTGTGAATTGAGTGTCGGGAGAGACTGAGGTGCGAAATGAAGATGGAAAAACAAATGAAAGGACATGATTAATGCAAATAACCCACTGCTGGCTCATGAACAGACACAGCAAAGATGTTCAAGATGCGTTTAGAAACTGACAGCATGCCATTTCCTCATGTTTTGATTTAATATAAAAGTGCTTTGGTCATTGCTTTTGTTGATATGTGTTAGGTTAACATCCTGTGCAAATTCTCTATTTAAATGAGTGGTTAACAAGAATGGGCCACAGTGCATATGACAACTCAGCATCACAGAGGACAAGTTTGCAAGCTGGCAAGTAACAAATAACTGTATTTAATACGCCCCAAGGAAATTTGGGCTCTGTTGCAATAACTGTCTTTTTCACACACATTTGAAACTAGCAAATAATCACAGCTGTAAAGCAAGGAAGAGGAAACTTGCACTCATCTCCAGCACTCTGGCTGTGATAAAACAATTCATCTTATACCGAGCGCTCCTCCCTTAAGCTGAGAAAAGGGCCAAATGGCTCATTGGAATCTGCAGCTTTAATCTCTTCTGCGAGGCAGTGTGTTCCAAATCAGTAGTTGATGCTTCATTCTCCCTCTCTCAGCTCTAAATGGACTGAACTCTTTTTAATATGTAACCAAGGTCATGAGACACATTAGTTATTCAAGAGTGGAAATCAATAGTCAAACCGAGCCTTGAGAATGCATAGCCTCACAGTGGCTAACTACAACTTAGCAAGTGTGTGTGTGTGTGTGTGTGTGTGTGCGCGCCATGTGCATGCACGCTTATGTGAAGCCATGCACCACACTGAAATCACTAACTCTATCACCCCTACATGTTAAGTATGTCTGCTGACAAAGGTTGTTTTGGCTCAAGGTAATAAGATTTGCATAGCAGAGGATAATCTGAACACATTACAGTGTTTGCCTTTCAACAATGAAAGGAATAAATTACAGTGGCAAAATGGATTACAGGACTGACTGTTAGACATTAAAACTTTCACTGACGAGGTGGAATTAAAAGGCTCTTTCATGCTCATCTCCAGTAGTAAATGCCACATTTGCAGGCCAGTTTAAATCAAAATCAATTTACCGAATCTGCTTGCAATTAAATACCAGTTCCTAATGCCCCATGAAAATATGGCCTGGGCGCTGGCTGTGTGATTCTGTCAATTCAGGTGCAGATGAGTCCCATGTGGCTCATTTCACATGCACACACAGACACACACACATACACCTCTCAAAGTCCAGTTATAATTGACTCTATTGAGCAGCAGCAGCATGCTTTCTCATTGCTCCAGCACTAATTGGGTTCTGCGCCCTTACTTTTTACACGAAACACATTTTATGGAGCAATTTAAAATACGTAGTGCTGCATAATTAAAAAGAGATGAGGGAATGAGTGGGATGTGCACCATGACAGCAGCAAGATGAAATGCCTTTTATACACTTTGGGCGCTCACTGCTGAAGAAAAGCATTTGGCTGAAAAGAGAGAAAAAGCGGGTTTGCACAAAAAAGTGAGATCACCTTCCACTGCAGTGTAAATACAGAGGGGACTGCACTGAGCTAGCCTCTAAAATCTGTCGGGTAAGTAAATCCAAATGGGGTCATCCATAAGTGATTTCGGAAAAGTGGGAGGAAGGAAACGCATTAAGGTAAATAATGATTAGCTGCTGCAAGCATATGCTGTTATTTTCATAAGCTGAATCCTAATGACTTATTTGGCAGTTGTTGTCTTGACCTGTGTGTACGGTGTAATGGTTCAGACACTGAGGTGAGGCCAGATGTTTTGCAGACATGTGTACATTCATTCATAAACAACATGCACATGCACAAACACGTACTTGCACACATGCGCTTGCACTTGCATGCAAACATGGACACACAAACACTGGCATCCGTGCACAAACACACACACACACACTCTCTGCACACATCTCCTCTGGGAGTTATTGGGGGAAGAGTCATTTTTTTTCCTTCCCCGCTTGTTGATATTTGTCCTGTCAGCTCTCTAAACCAGCTGCTGGCTCCTGTACAGTCTTGAGCAAAAATATTCAAACACGGATACAAATATTTGAACTTCCTGAGGTCCAAATGATTCATTTTACCAGTCAATTGAAGAGCCTCCACAACGGAAACATACAGTTATCATGAAATAAAGGAACTGCTCTTACTGTCCTTTTGAATTCATCAAAATGTTTAAGACCATTAGAATTTGTCCACATCTGCCGCTGCTGATCACAGAGCCCCACTTTTTACTGCACACTGTCTGCTCTGCGGCTACACCATCGCCTCACCCCTGAGACGACACCTTGAAAATTCAAGGTAAAAGTAATTGTCAGCTACAGTAGAGAGAGGCAGCCATCATTTTACAACACATATATTTTATTCCACTGTGCAGAATTCAAGACGGAAATTTGTTGAGCAGCTAGGGGTGAGTTACCACCTCTGCAAAATCACACTGAGGCTCCTGGAAAGGATCTTCTGTTGTTGTTAGTCAGTGCCAGTCTCATGCACCGCTGCTCCGATAAACCTATTGATGACTGATGCAAGATGATAGACAGATAGCTAGATATATAGATTGATAGATGAAGCATACAGTCCTTGAAAAAGATCACAAGAAAAAAAAATGTCCTAAAATGTTTCCGTATGCAGCTCAGACATGTTCAGTATAAACAATGTCAGTATAACCCAAATAGAGCTCTGTGCAGATGCTGTCTGCCAACACTAGTTACACTGTATCCTGCACACTTTGCTCATATTAAGTCAAGTCAGACAGCCCATGTCCATCTAGTCTTAACTCTATAAATTTGACAGCACTTCTAGGAAATTGCTTTACCCAAGTCTGCAAAATAACCTTTCACCCACTCAGGTGCATGGGCTATCCAATTCACATTCAGACATTTTGCCTGTCTTTGTTTTTGTTTCTGATATTACCCCCATTCCATCCAACTCACAGAAAGCTGTTTTGCCTGTCACCAATTCCATCGTTGTTTTCTTTTCCCTCCATACCTACTAGCCACAGGGCCACTGCTATTAACAGAAGTGTACCCAAAGAAGAAAAAAAATGTGACAGTTTAGTTTAGTGTGTGTTTGGCCAGCTGTCTTCATCCCCTGTCTATGCCACATCAGACTCACTGGCCCATTTATCCTCTTTGTGAAGCCTATAAGACTTTTATGGCATGTGATCTTGTGTGCTCACAATCCTCATTTTATCTTCCCAGCTTAGACCTGGTTAGATCAAACAGGGGACTCACAACTTAGAGATATACCCCCCCTCAACTTTGAAATCTATTACATCATTAGGGCTAATAGGAAAGTAAGGGAGTGGCTGCTCTGTTTTCCGACAAAACTCCCTGTGAGAAAATTGTTTTGGGGAGATCTCAGCTTTTGAAAATCTCATCCTGGTTTTTACAAGTGATGTTCAGTGCCCTGCCCTACTCCTAAAATGTTTTTCTGGGTAAATTTGTAGTGCTGATGTCCTTAGTATCTACAGATGTTGAGTGTATGAGAATGTCTGGTGAGTTCAACATTCATATTCAATTGCAAAGAGTAAACATCGGCATACTGATTATCTGTAAAGGTCATCTTTATCTGTCAAATAGGTATTTCTGATAATCATTGTGTGTTTTTGATGCACTTATCCCAGAACAGGCAAACACAGTCGAAACTGTCATACACTAACAAAAACACGACCATAATGCCTTAGCAGCTGAAAATTGTACCAGTTTTAACTATAAGACAGTGTTGATTTTGCTGCTCTTGAAACAAAAAAATTGTCTCTGGCATGCAAAAAGCCTCTTCGAGCTGTAAGGAGACATTAAATGTGTAGAGAAGAGGCTGATGAGGGCTGAGCGCAATTTCAAGCTGCACTTCCAGTTCCACTTGGACGTTTGCAAAGACAAACTGCACAAATACAGCAAAGAAGGTAAATTTATGAGGCAGTCATAATTTTTTAGGATCACTGGTGATGACAAAAACAAGGCCAAGCCCTTTTCTCCACATTTGACAATCTCATCATTCTTCACTCTCTATTGCCAGTGAGTTTGTCACCGCTATTAAATGTGAAGAATTTGCAGTATTTTTTTTTCCCAAGTCAAAGTCGTGTGCTCTAGACAGATTATTGTGATTTTGGGTTCAGCTGAGGTACTTCTCCCTCTCCCCCTCACTATGTATTTGTGAGGGTGCTTAAATCTTCCAACTGTCCGCTTGACCTTAATATTACCTTCTGCCAGTTTGTTTATAATTGCACATCCAATAAAATATTTGCTATCATATTCACTGTTGTTTATAAATTACTGATGTTGAACTTTGTTACTTTTGTTCTGAAGTGTTATACAAGTAAACTTATCATTATTGTTAATACTATTTTAGCAGTCACAACTGCTAAAACCTCTATTAAAGAATGTCTCGATATGGGACCATATATAACAGTATGCATATATAATATTATACGAAAAAAAATTCTCATAAAAGAACAGTAATAATAGAAGCTGGACAAATGTGAAGTCTGCATCAATAGAGTTCATTTCCATTCTACAACCATAAATATGCAGATGATATGCCGTTTTGTATCTCATCATCCCTGAGTGACCTGAATTCTGTTGATTTATTAATTGACTATGTTGGGGAAATATGGTTGCTGATCTGATATTACAAGTTTACATTAACAGCTCAGTCATAACTCAGTAAAACATTAGCATGCCTTCATCGGCAGGTTAGATTATTGTCGATGAGACTATTGCAATGCACTCAGGCTTCTCAGAAAGTCCACTGGACGGTTACAACTTGCAGCTGAAAATGTTCTCACACCGCCTGAGGTCTGAAGAGTCTCCTAGTTACTTTTCAGTTTCAAAGTAGATTTCATGATGTTACTTGTGGTCTACAAAGCCATCCAACACATTTTCATTCCCAGGGCATCAAATCCCAACACTTTGTCAAGGCCTTTTACGTCTCATCCCAATGCCAAAGGGTGCCTTTGATTTCGGGATATGACGCCTCTGGGCTTTCTTGTTTTTAGTGTCACGTAGATAGATTTACCCAGAAAAACCACTTGGTTAAAGTTAGGACAAGGTTAGCTTTAGTCATAATAAGTGAAATGTGAAGCAAGGCATCTCACCTCTAGTTTCCAGCAGGAATAAAACTTGTGGCCCATGCTTCAGGCTTCTGTAGCTTATATGGCCGCCATCCAACTCGGTTGCCTGCCTTACCTGACTTTCTGCTTTATACCATACATCACCGCCCACAGTGTCTCCAGATCCCATTAGAAGCCAAAATGTGCCTTTGGCTTCTAATGGGTGCCTCTGGCGATGGCATTAGTTGCAGAATGGCATGAAAAAGTGTCGATATTTGACGTCCTTGGGATGAGAACCCCTGATACCCCTCACTACCTACCAGCCCCATGAGTGGATTCAAACCCAAAGAGTTTAAATTCCATTTTATGCAATGGTGCAACCATAAAACTTGTTTTTGAATATTTCACTCAGTGTAACTGTGATGTAGCTTCACTGAAGCTTGGCAACCAGCAGATAGAGAATGATAGAGAATATGTGACATGCTCAAACAATCTGGAACGAGTGTTTTTGAAGATGCTTAAGGGGAAATATATGCTGAGCGGCTGTGAGAGAGATCTCTCAGGTCATCAAGCTTCAGTCTTTCACACAGCCCTTCAAATACACATGAATCTGGTGAACTGCTCTTCAACCACTAACTGCCCACTAACCACTTCCCTGACATTAAGCATTTTTTTTTTATTCGGCATGGGCTAAATCCAGATTGTATCAGTGATTGTTTGTATCCTGTTTTCATGTGTCTGTTTGTGTGTGATTGGGTTGTAATTGTATCCGCTGTTTACTTTATTTATTTTCTTTTAAAAGTCAATATATTGTTTTAAAGTTAAAGTGAAACAGGCTTTGTAAATAAACTTGAATTTGAACATTGTGCTCTAGCGCTGATAAAGCCCAGCATATCATGTGTGTTCCATAAATGGCCATGTGTACCATGTTAAATAACCTTATATGACCCTCATGAAGGACTTTAATATTAAAAGCAATGGTAATTATGGCAGTTATTGAAGCCGTATGGCCAGAAAACTGGGCCCACTAATGCTCCCTGTTATTCATATCTGCTGTGGTTGCATCTGGTTTCTCTCAGGTCTGAATCAATCCTTGTCATGATTCACCCTGAGAAACCATGCCGCAGAGTGGAGGTCCTCAATGAGCTCATGTATCAGAATCAGCTCTACTTGCCAAGAGGATCATGAGCATAATGTTGAACAGCACTGCAAACTTAGCAAGTGTTGTTTACTTGTGTTCAGAATGATCGTGTTTACTGCAAAGTATTTGAACTCAAACATTCAGTCCTCCCCCTGCAGTGGCAACGCTGCACGTTTCATGCAGTGTTTGTCCACGATAATCAAACGTTCATGATAATTAAACTTGTCAACACACACTTAAAACAAGAGGAATTCTGTTTTTGTGCACACTTCTAAATATTTTGTTTCTGTCCTCATTTTGTTTCTGATAAGTTAACTTTTTAATCGTCATCAGCTGCAAACTTTATAAGTCCAGAAAATGTTCACTTCACTTGTTTTGCAAACCATCTCGCTATTTACTAAGCATCATAAATATGAGTCATAACAATGGCCCGTATAGTTTACAATATAATTTGTCAATTTTGTTAGTACATAAAGAGTGAAAGTATTTAACCTGAATAATACAACATTTTAAGGATTAATTGATTTTTGTAGGTCTTATATAGATCTAATGGACATTGAACATTACATTGTTTACTATTAAATACAAGTGAATTTTAATTAACGATGACTTCATCATTTTATTTGTGATTGTTATTATAAAATGTTAGCAATGCATGTTGATTTATAGTTCTGCATCAGCGTGTCACTGCAGCTAAATCATAACTGTCTAGAGAGGCGAGAGCATTTATAGTCCCAGGCTGGAGGGCCTTATGTGTAGTCCAGCACAAAGCAACATGGCAGTGTCAAATTTTTATTACTTAGTTTGGATAAAGTGTACGCAATTTTGTGACATTTGGCAATAATTATAATTTGTGGATTCCATTTTGTACTCAGCTCGTCTCTCTTCAGCTGGCTCAATGCCGTCTTGACAAGGAGTACAAATTAACCCAAAAGAGTTGGGAGGAAATACAAAGAAGTCAAGCGGACCAACACAGTTCTTGCGGTTTTGCATCACCATATGCGTGGGTAATGCAGATACCACAGACACCTATGGCACAGCTACAGCAGCGTTTGGACGCAGAGCGATAAATGCGTCTTTAGGCGCTGACAGAATCATGCCTCGGAGAGGATTTTGAGCATTTCAGTATCACTCTGTGCTTTTCATACCATAGCCGAGTACAGGGGGCATAGCTATGCTGTAAAAAAACAACAACAACAAAGAAACTTTAGGAAGTTTCTGAGGCGCGTGAATGTGAATATAATATTAGCCCTGAAATTAGTTTTGAATGCCTGTCTGGCGCCTAGAGTGAGAGAAAGAACATGCACCACTCTGCAAGGCAATAACAGGTCAGATTTCCCCAAAGGTTCTGACACCGGCACCAAAATTAATTGCACTGTTCTGAAGATGAATAAAGGCATTTGTGTTGTGATTAAGGAAGCCCAAGTGTTCCCTCCCTGCAGGCCTGAACTAACATTCAATAAGCCCACAGCACTGCCTGCCTGCCTGCCTGACTGACTTACTGCCATAGAGCTGCAAAGCTTGACAGGAAACAGAATGCTGTGCAGGTACAGACACACACACACACACACACACTCACTCACACACACACACACACTTCCATTTGTGTACATGTCCAACAGAGAAACACTCCCAAGCACGAACACACATGTACATGTTCGCATGTGCAGGCGAAAAGCTCATGCACCCCCCTCTCTTCGCACACAGACTCTCACACACACACTGCACATATGCCAGTGTGCATAGAGAACGTTATACCAAAAGCAAAAAAAAAAAAAACTGGACTGTCATTTCTCATAAAAGAGCAGCAATAAGAGAAACTAGAATAACTAGAGTACCTACTGTATGAAAATATGGGTGTGAACTGGAAAAGCAGCAGAAGCTCTTTCAATGAGGTTGTCAATGACAAGCCCAGATAAGAGAGTGTTTATGATACTGTATCTGAGATCTGACTGGGTCTGTCACTGTGAATGGAGCCGTTGTGTGATTTTAATCGTCACCTTGGGTGACAACAGGCCTGGAGAGTTTTATAGCATCTGGGAGTAATAAAGTGGAGAACAGATAGCAAAGCTATGATGGAAGTTCTGGGAACTGTTGGAAGATATAGGGTCGTCAAGCTTTTATGAACATAGCCCTTGACTTTATGATGGGAATATTTCAGAAAACAACATTTAAAGAAGATTTTATTATTTCTGTTAGTAGCAAAGTCCCTGCTGGGGGGTGGATTTCTGTGGCTGTCAGAAAATGGATTGGGGAAAAAAATACGAAGGACCCACTGAAATTGAGTCATTTCTTCTGAGGACTTTCGGGAAGTTTGCGTTTTAGGAGTGGTGTTGTCTTAATGTTTTATGGCTGTTTGGACTGCTGTGTTTTGATAGTTTGGCTTCTTCTTACCTGGACCAGTGTCAAATCCTAATAGCCTGGGAGATTTACTTTATATGGCCAACTTCTCCAGCTCGACTGAATGCCATGCATTTGATTGGTCTGGTCACTTTTGCTCAGCTGCCAAACCATTTGTGAATAGTTTTGGGTTATTTTCGCTTCAATATTTTTTGTAATTCTCTTTCTCACGGTTGTACTTACTTATATTATACCAATCATAAACACTGTGCCGGATTCCTCCAGAATTTTACCAATATTCATTTTGCTTTTTTCACAACTCCTTAACCATTGTGTGACAATCATTTGTAGAGAGCTGCACATTCATTACATGGAAACTCAGCTGTTAAAAAGCTTTTGGCACTGACATCATTGCCACCCCAATATTTGGTAGTTAGGAGAGTATAATATTAAGGCATGCAAAAAGGAGTAAAGGAGTCTGTCTCCTTTTTCAACTGAGCTCAAGTAAAGGCTAAAAGCATAGCCTTGGGGCTGTGGTGCACTCAAAGGACTGACATTTGCTGACATCCGGTATAATATCCTCCATTTTCTGCTTTTAAGGGTGCTCATTTTCCAACTCTGAAAAAAAAATAAAAACTCTGAGATTTTCAACTTGGTTTGCCCTTGAATTATCCAATTGATCTCCACCCTTGGATCGCTTTCTTTCTGAGTACACATTTGGCTTTAATAGAAGCACTGCGATTATCTAATACAGCGGTTTTTCATAGACTGTGTTGAGACACAAAGGTGGTTCCAGGGACAAAATGGGCGACTAAATTCTTCTTAAAAAAAAAAACTGGCACTCTAACATGTTGAGCTGAGTCGAGTTGAGCGTAATGTAGCGTAATTTAGTTTAGTTTACTTTAGTTGAGTTGACTTTATTTTTAAACGCACGGAGGGCCATGCTTTCTTTTACAGGTGTTCCCTGCACAACAGCAGAAACAGGATATAATGGAGTAATACAACACTGACTATAAATGAAAAAAACAAAGATAAAATAGCAATTTCTTGAGATAGATAAAATAAAAAAAATCTTGTAATTGAGAAGTCGGATGGGAGGTTATTGGCCATTGGTTACTCACAAGGAGACTTTTAAATTAGCCCAAAATGACTGAGCTCCATCAATAGTATCTGTGTCATTTGCTTTTGTATGATAGAGAAGCCACTTAGGAGAAATACACTCACTGACCTTGTAGACTGTTACACTTATGTTTTCATTTATGGCACATTTTGATGATTTTTTGACATAAATACTTTCTGCACATGTACTGGAACGCACCAGGGGCGAATCGACAGCACAAGCCAATTCACAGTTAGCTCCGAGTAAGGGGTCCCTTTGTTTTCTCTCTGGAACTACTTTAGTTGCGATGTAGCACCGGGTTCTCGGGCATGTGTGTGAAAACTGTATTTATTTATTATTTATTTATTTATTTACTTGCTTACTTACTTGCCAGAAAGAGGGATCTCAGGGCTTTACAGCTCTGGTTGTCATAAATGTGCTGCAACTGCTGTTCCTTGCATCTTTCCTCACTTCCAGGCTCCCACTCATGTCAGGAGGAGCTCCACTTAACTTAGCCAGCACCGCTGCCTCAGAGCCTGCTGTCAGCCATGTCTCCTCAACACTTCTGGTGGCATTCTCTGAAAACAAATTAGAAAATATATATGGTATATACATATATATATTTTATGGCATTTCTTCCTTCTGTACCAGACACTAGAGAGTACAGTGGAGAAAGTGAGGAGAGTGAGAAGCAATAACAAAATGCAGGCAAAAAGTCCCCATCTTAAAAAAGTAATTTAGTCTCATATTTAATGTTAAAATGCTGTTTTTTTTCTTAAAACAAGCGGGAAAAAACATGCCAGTGGGATGAAATAATGCCACTTGTTTCCAATGTTGATCAACTTCACGAATTTTTTTGAATCAAGTGTCATTTTCTTGATTCTAGTGGGCTGATCTGCTGTATTCTGACTCGTTTTAATGTATTTCTTCTAAAATTCCCGAAACTGCATTGGAAACAACTGGGGTCATCTAATCTCATAAGCAGAATTTTCTTTTAAAAGAAAAACAACACTTAATAACAATATTAAATAAGAGATTCAATGGTTAAGATTCAAAACTAAGAGTATGTGAAATATGTGACCCTTGCCTGGTTAGCCACAAGGTAAAACTTCTAGATAAAGTGACACGGAGTAATGTTGAAAGATATGTCACACAAGGCTGAAACACTAAGTTAAGTTAAACATAAAACTGCCTGCATTATGATTGGAACCATAAAGGTGGTCTTTACAAGGTGGGGCCATCTGAGACTGTGAAAGAGGAGGTGTGACAGCAGCGGAATCACTTCATCCATCAGCAACCTGTCGGCCAACCCCGATGATTCATGGCAGCTATTTTGTGTCAAAATCTCACCACAAATCAGTTTCCCACAGAAAGGAGAATGACACCCATTCTGTCTGGAGACAGTCCACACAGGGACTCTCAAATATGTGTGTCAAAGATAGGGGGGAAATCGTGGGGATAGCACTGAAAAAGTGAAAATGGGTTCAAAAGCTGGTACACAGCATGCGCACTGAATGCTTTCATTTGCTTGAGACGCCGGCTGCTGTTTTCCTGCAGCTCTTTAATAATTCAGAGCCAGAAGACAGGAGCCAGCCATGTTTGCTGTATTTATCTCCATGTTTGTTACTTCAACACCATGCAATATAATTGTGTGACACTCCCATCTCCCAGCATGGTAACCTTTAAAAATTATTTATTAGGTTTTCTATCAACAGAATGGAAAAAAATAAAAGTCCCTTTGGTCTTGAGTCACAATGCCACTCCTGTGCTCTGGCCACACTAGAACATGAAATATTTCCACTGGAAGTTTTTTCTCCCCCGGTTTCTCGTTTTGTTTTTATCACTTCTCAAGTTTTAAGTGTGCGCCGTCGCCCCCGTTTTCCCCATTCTCTCCTCTCTTTTGAAATGTTATGTTGGCAGAATAATGGAGAATTACCCTGTCTATAAAAAGCTCCTGAAGTCAGGAGGTGCATTACTGCCAAACGACACTGAAAGCAATTACCGTATGTTTCAACACCCTTTTCATAGGAAGGGATCTGTCTCGAGGGCCACTCACCATGCGTATGAGACTCATTTGGTTCCCATTACCATATCCTGCCGCAGCGCAGTCAAGCCCTGCCTGTCACTGCCTCATCTATTCAGTGTCTTCTGCGTGCCACGGTCATGTCCTTATATCAACAGAGGATAAAGGAGAAAAAAAACTTGAATGCAAGCAAGTCTTTGTTTTCATTTCCCGAGCATCTCAGAAGTGTTCAAATAGTCGCCACTCAAAGAGTGATTGCCTGCTCCCCTAATGACCCTGTGTGTGTGTGATTCTGGAGCAGAAATATGATTAAAGAAAGGAAGGACATTCTTCTCTTTGCTGTTTGGTATTGTTAGGGAAATGTGAATTCAGCAGAAAAAAGGTGAGCTTCACTGCCTTCCCTCTCAGTGAGAACAAAGCCATTGTTGAATGTCACAAAAGCAACTTGAGAATTCTAAAATAGGGGAAAAGATGGTGTGATTTGTTTCTCTCCTGCTGTTTCATCTCCCTGGATATTTCCACAGCTGCCCCCCCAAGCCCCATACACACCCCACATCCCACAGCCCGCCCCCTCCTCCTCCCTGTCCCCCTCTGGTGCCTGAACTCTGTGTGGGTTTGCTGTTAATTGGATTCAGATTGGAGTAATAATATAGTCTTGTGTACAACGCCACTGGGCTGGGCTGCGTCGGGTTTTCCAGAGCCGGGCCTTGGAGTTGATTCTTTGACTGCAGATAAAGTGGGCAGTCATATAGAGCTGATTGTGTGAGAGAACAGTCTGCTATGCATCTGCTCGGCAGGCGGCACAGCCCGCCAGAGAAGGTCACCCAATCATCGACGCCCCGGGGATGATGTCATCCCGCCGTGTGCCGAACACAAGTCTGTTCCCCACACATGTGGCCCCGTCTAGGAGAACGCATCATCACCGCTGGCCTGCTGAGTCAGCTGGCTGTACTCTGTGAGTGCGCTGTGGCAGAGTGTAACGTGTGCTGCTGTGTTAGTGCACGCATACTATGTCAGGCCAACAGTTTACCCAAAAAGGAGCATTTTGTCATCATCCAGTCAGCAGAAACACATGTCGTATGGTTTTGTCCAGGCAAGACACTGTACCACGTTACAATAAGACTACCCACTCGTAGTTAAGTTATTAATTAGGTTCATAGATCATTAATAAACAATTGTAAATAATACAGATATCATGACTGGCTGTCTAATAAAGGGACAAGATAAAGAAAGCTAATCAACTAGGAAGATGTGAGATTTAACGGAAGAGATGCAGTGCAGCGGTAGCTTTATCTTGCCAAAGAGTGAGCTTGCATTAATGTATGAAAACTGTTAGAGCTGTATATAATTGTTTTTAATTATTTATAGTGTTTACAGCCTAATTAATAACCTGATTACATAACACTCATAAATACTTCATTAGGGGGGTCTTATTGTAAAGTGGTACTCAAGACACATTTTTTAAAGTTTCAGAAAAGGGAAAAAAAAAAAAAAAAAAAAAAAAGACACCAAAAATACCTCTGAAGCCAATCATTTGCATTCTGAATGGAAAAGACTGATATTTACAGTGTTACAAGAGTTTCTTCACAGGTTTGTAGAGAGTGGAGCGTGGGCGGACGAGATGTGAACGCACCTTAGCATGAGTGCTCTTGCTATCAAAAACTATTGTGACGATTTCAGCTAAATAACAGCGTTGCGATGTGATCATGTGGATTCAAAAGATGTGGATCATGCTGCAAAAGCTGTTTGGAGCATGTTTTTTTTGCCTTTTTCGACTCTAAAAAGTGTTAACCATTGACTTTATTTGTTTTGGAGAAGGCTGCTAGAGAGCCACACTGGATACTTTGCTGCGTGTTACGTTGACAAAGAAACTTCACCTATGTTGCAGCTGGCACGGGGTGAATAGATAAGGAGAAAGACAGACAGACAGATGGACAGACAGATTGATTGATAAAGCGAGGTAGAGAGACAGAAAGATCCATGAGAGGGGCTGCATTAAAAGCTCCACATTTGTTTTCAATTTCCCGCAACGAAGCCTGAAACCAAATCAGAGCAATTCCATTGGAGGAAAAAATTGGCACGCAACATCGCT
>OMLB01036995.1:12656-22742 GCA_900302555.1 Myripristis jacobus | reverse complement strand
GTCACCAACCGGACAGGCCTTAACTTTCCCAAATGAGGTGCACGGTGGAAAAGGAGGACAAGCTCGTGGGATCATGGCAACAGTATGAGAGGGCTTGTTTAGGATGTCATGCAAGACGTACGCGGTACTCCACCAGTTTTTGATGGGAAGGCTTGAAACACTAAAGGCAGTGGCGTCGTCAGTGTGAACCACTCTCTAAGACAATCACACTCACAGATTTTACACAATTGTGCAACTTTTATGTTTACAACAGATTGTGCAAGTTGGGAGCAATACTGCTGCAAGGCCAATAGGTTTATCCAGGCCAGGACAAGCCTACTGGCCTCAAGCCCAGCTAAATTGTTTTAACTGCCTACCTTTAATCACAGTTTTAGTTGCCCTAAAGCTTAAACTTAAGTAGTTTTACTTTCCTATATGTAACTTTTCCTTTAGCCTTTTGACTGGACAAACAAGGGGAAATAGCACGTCCTTTTCAAATGATCCCATTTGAGAGACATAACTCTCACATGATTTGTATCAACATAATGTGCCTTTTAAAGTAGTCCACGTTGGATCTCTGGTCGCACAAAATCATAATAATATCATAGTGTGGGCCCTGCCACTGAGACCTGATGAAAAATCCTGTGACATCACTGACTGGGTGCTGCCAGAGGTGCAACATGTGGGACACTTTCAACCTTCTGAGGGCACAGCAGCAGAACATTTCTGCCATATGTGATTTAGTGTGTATTTACTGTAAGTATAGGAATGCATGTGTATGAATGCATGTGCCTGTGACATTGCCTTTTATTGTGTGTGTGTGTGTGTGTGTCACTGAAGGTGATATGTGCCTCTCGAAAATAAAAACACTGTTTATACCTTCCTGGGTTTGACCCGCACCAGACAAATAGGAGAGCTATGAAGAGATGTTTTGATGTCATAAATATCAGATGCAGTCTTCTGTTTGAAGTTAGCAGATGTCTAGTCAAGCGTCTCCTTCAGATATTCCAACAGTCTCTGCCTCTCAGTATGAAAAAGACTTCTGAGCACCGCACACTTATCTACTTAATACCCTCAAGCAATTTTACTTGACTAGAATTTCTTATTTGATTTGTTTTCTAATCCATACGGTGCAGTAGATGGGCTATTGATTGAGACTTAATGCAGCAACAGTGTCAATAATGGCCAATACTAATATGGCTTGGAAAACAGACAGGCGGACAGGTCTGCAGAGTTATTAATATCATTGCTATTGAGCTCCCAGGTCCTCCCCCTGCTTCAGATATGCTCGTTAGTATACAGGCTGGTAATAACATTGACAACTGCTGCGGTTTTGACAACTGAGGCGGCCTGACACGAGGCCTGCTGTTGCAAAATCACCAGTCAACGTCAGCGATTCCCCACCACCGAATACACTCCCCAACCCCAACCTCACCATCCCCCAGCTCCCTAGCCTTCACTGGAATCAGCACTGACATGTAGTTAGAGCTTACTTAAAGACTAATCATTATATGTGATGAACACACAGTGGGTCTTTTTTGAGGGAGGGCTGTTATTATGAATAAACTGCCTGTGCACATCACATCAGAAATCAAAGAGAGAGAGGGAGCATTACCAGGGAGATTGTCTATTAAAAAGTGTAATGTAATCAGCCAGGAAGGAAAAGATACCTCCTTGGGAAAAAATGGAAAAGAGTATTAGACCCAGATGAGAGTGGGTGGAAGCTCTTTGATACTGATGACACTTAGCTGTCCTCTGTGGAATTATGGGTAGATAAGAGCCACTCTGGGTTTTTTGAGTTGCAATACAATTCCCAGACTCCGACCATGTGTCTTCTCCCCGCAGGATGCAAAGGTTAACAATCAGTTCATAACACGACCTTTAGAATGGCTTAGTCAGCGGCATTGCCACATACGCCCACCCCCACCCTTCACCTCCCTCTCCATCCCTCCTATCACTCAGACGAGACGGTTTGGGAGGCCCTCGGTTGTCTCTGATCAAAGATGAAACAATGTTACCACATCCTCCTCCATTGCTTCCTCTTTGTTGTCTTTTTTTTCCAGCTCTTTGCTGCTTTAACTCCTGGCTTTTCCTGTCCTCGACCCTCTTCTCAAACCCCTCACTCCCGCTCCACTCTCCCTGCCTTCGTCCGTATTAAAACGTCTTCTTTTCTTTTTGCTTGTCTTTTTCTTCCTCTGCTATTTTTCAAAAGCCACAGCACTGTACACTGTACTGTACTGCACACCATTTTCTCTCTCTCTCTCTCTCTCTCTCTCTCTCTCTCACTCTCTCTCTCTCTGTGTGTGTGTACAAGAGGACAAAGGCTGTCAAATCCAGCTGGGTGAGCACAGCTTCCTGTGGAGCACATTAAAGACATGAGGAGGTCAGCTTTTTTGAACTTTGACCTTGGTCAGTCTCAATATCTGTTTCTTGTTACACTGAACCTGCAGAAAAAGGAGTCATTTTTTCACTCAGTTGCAAAATCACGAGTTTTGTAACTGCTGCTTGTTTTTATGTCCTGACCATATCAGTGGATTTCAAGATACATCTATGGGGTTGATTTGAACTTTTGAATACTATTGATTTGTCTCTCAAAACAGATGTGGTATTTTCTATTACTGGTCCATGTCCTCCCATGTGCTCTTTATGTTGAAACAACATATGCAACATTTTTTTTTTCTTAAGGTTGGGCGTAAAGTGGAATGAAACACGTCACATCTGGCTCAAAGCTGGCCCTGTGAGAGCCATCCAGGGGTTATCGCCCCTGAAAGCAGCCCTCCAGGTGTGCACGTATTATGACCATGCTGTAAAGACCTCTGTATTTCCACATCTACAAAGGAAAGAGACAGTATTGTTCCAGCCTTCACCCCAGGGGAGTCAGAGGGATCTTTTACAGGCTGTGGTTTTACTGTAAAACATCTCTCTTTCTGCACTCACTATGTGGCAGACAGCAGGAAAGGCTCGTCTGGGGTTTATTGGCAGTTGTGGATCTGCAGATGATGGACGAATGCCCCTGTGGAGCGCAGGTCTTATAAAAGGCAAAGGGCGGAATACCCTTTTAAAATAGTGTTTATTTCTTTTGCATGTCTTGTGTGATCTCTCTCTCTCTCTCTCTCTCTCTCTCTCACCCTCTCTCCCTCTCTCTCTCTCGCTCTCTCGCCACATCTCATTTCTTGTCAATCTGTCTCTGTCTTTGTATCCTCCAGCTGCTCTCTACATTTTTTTTTCTCGCTTTTTTCCTTTCCTCTTTCTGAATGGACAAGGACTGTCTCTGTGGCTCTCACTTGATGATTTGACTTTGACACATGTTATTCCTTCAGGCACTGTTTTTGTGTGGATGGAGGGTAGAAAACACATAGATCTCATGCTCTATGTATATTTCATACACCATGGCCACGGCATTTTCATTCATACATGTTCTAGTCAATTACAGCATTAGAATTGCAGATAAACACTGTCAGCAAGTACAAAGGTCTATACATTTATATCAAATCAGTGTTTTGCCTTTGAGAGTTGCATATGTGGCTATTTTTAGCGTTAATGACTCACAGAGTAACTGGTTAAGGTGTATTCAGTTACGTATTAGCTCTTCCTAAATTAACTACATATTAACTGCAGTCCATAATGTGCAGTGCCTTCATTTTAAATTTGTATTTATCAGGTTACATGAAACCATCTCTTCCCATGCCTTCTTGGGAGTTGGCAGAAATTTACCATTGCAATAGTTAGAATGAATGAGCTGCATTCAACCGTGGACCATTGGATGAACTACTTGTAACTAGAGATTGTTCAAGGATACAAAAATAGAGACGCATCAGCTGTAAAAACACACCAACAAAACCTCGCCGAGAACAGCACTGAACAATAGCAAAGCACTTAATGAACTGTAACAGCAGTTTGAAGCCCTTTGAAAAGAGATTTTCCACTGAGTTACATGTAATTCGAAAACGGTCAGGCAAATAAAAAAAAGAAAAAGAAAAAACCTGTTTACCTTGTGTCAACCAAAGCTGCCAAGGCATTATGAGAGACAGTTTGATATGTTACTTACACTGCATTTTCTTGTTAATCAAAGACATAACATGATCACTTATTTATGTATACAAAAAGGGTTATTTTTACAGTGTTGCTTTCAGTTGCCCCGCCTCCAGGGTGTTGTAAAACATATATAATTTACTAAAATGCAAACTGTTTTATATTGGTAATTTTTACCAAGTGGGATATCCACTGCATTTTCTAAGTTCATATGTTTCTTAATTTGTGTTGGACTCCAGCTATATAAAATGGTTTAGTCGACATGGTCTCCATGGATACATATCACTGGATACATCTATGCACTTTATTTTCCATGGAAATGTGGACACAGCCCATTTACTTTTTTTGTTTGTCAGGTTGAGCGACTGATTATATCTCTCAGTCAATTCATGTATTGACAGAGCAGATTTTAATTTTGCTGAAATATGCAAAAATATTTATTTAAGAACAATTTACTAACCCTGTATCATATTGTAAGTTATATTATATAATACATAATACATATATATATTATATAAATAATGCAAAGAGCTTTTAGCGTCTTGGAAGTGCAAACGTAGCATTGAGTCCTGGCTGACTCTCATGAAGCCATAGTAGACAAAAGGTGCTGGTCTCCAAATGCAGGGTGTATGAGTGCAGTCGCATCTGAGAGACTTAACAGCAGAGTGATGCAATGGAGGCGTGCTGGGCCCATAACCACTGAATTGAAACTACCCTCTGCTGAGAGCCCACTCCATGTTCTTTCATGTCCACCACTCCTTCATCCCTGTCTTCAATCATAGTGCCATCATGTATGTAATGACCTCCTGTCAGAAGTGAGGTGCTGTAGTGCAGCGGTTCTCGACCTGGGATCCAGGGACCCACAAAGGGCCCTTGAACGGGTTCCAGGGGGTCTCCAGAAAAATGGAAAATATTTTAATTTCACTATCATTTGCAGCCAATATAGAGCTCTTACTGACAAGCTAAGTCCCATGAATATTAGTGTTGCCACCATACTTAATTGCAATGCACTTGACACTTCTTATGATTTACAATGGGTGGGTGTGTAACTAATAATTTGATTGATTATGAGTTGTATTAATCAAAAGGCCTGGGAAAAAAATGCAGTTTATGTCAATATGGATGAGTGGTCAATAACGCTGTTTCAAATCCCTTCTCCTCTACTGTGGTTGGAAGGTCTAAGTGTCATTGAGTTGGTCCATCTCTACCCGATTTACCTGACAAAACCCTCAGGTATCCATATACCTGAGCAAGTGTCCAAACATAGGAACCAGAAGGCAGTTCACAAGTCAAATGCATGGACTCTATACATGAGTCCTTTTCAGAGACTTTCACGTCTTTATTGTCTCAGATCTTAAAAGTCCTTCTCCATCATCTTATGTACATCTCCATATTTCTGACTACATTTTAAATAAAGGATAGGAAGACTGCTTTTACCTGGATTCATGCCATCAGTGTACCTCATGACTTGTTTGATATTACCTTTCAAGGTTAAATATAGTGTGTGCTATACGTATAGCCATTAAAAGCTGCAGCTTCAGTCTGAGCCTTTTTTCAGGCTCCAGAAATCTTTCAGTTGGGTGATGTATGTAGGTGTTTATGTATGTATAAATTATGAATTTTGAATATGCAGACCTAAAATAAAAAGTAAATTTCTAAATTAAAAGAAGAACCCCCCAATTTGTTTATCATTTTCAGAATGGCATTGTGTACATAAAAAATTGTGATCAACAGTGCACATATAGAAGTGCAGCTGAAGGTGGATACAAGCATACAAACATTTAGTGCCTAAGACCTGATTAGTATGTGTTATGTCATGTCATGTGTCAAGTTGTGCACACAATTTACTGCCAAGTGAAAGCATGTTTTAATTTAGGCACAGACATGCAAACATGTGAATTATTTTTAAATCTACCTACAGCCTTGTCTTTCCAAAGTCGGATCATGTTGACTTTGGAAACACAAATTACAAGGAAACGCAAATTCAAAGGCATTTTCTGCATTGATCAGAGGCAGGGATTACATTACCTGACTACAATGTATTTTATTTCATTTCAGGAAAAGACTGAGCATACACCTTACACTCCAGTGGAGCTTGTGTACAGTCCAGAGTATCACTGCTGTTTTCTGCACAATATTCTCCTCTGGATAAACACAAAGAGGGCAGTGACAGGGATGATGATGGAGGAGGAAGAAGATGAGGATGACAGAACTTCCCTGCCCACGTGTGGCAGGTGCGTCAGGGTTTGAGTGACACTAAATTATCCTCCTGACTTTTTGGATTTGGATTGCCTATTCAACATAAGGATTATTAAAATAAAATCCACCGTAGAAATTCTGTGTAATATCTGTGAGCTATCTTTGAGCAGAAAGTACTAAAAATATTTAATCACTTGGACTGGATTATTCAGAAACAATAGATCAAATTTGTTGCGTACATGATAAAAGGAAAGATGAGCAGCAACTACGTTATTGTAATAAGAGTCAAAATTGTGAGGGAGCTAATTTGAATGTCAGTGGTTAATAAATCACCACCTAAACTGGTGGCAGTTGCACCCTGTTTTTCAGGCACACAGCTGGTCTGCGCCTGCCTTAGTAAATCAGTGTGTAAGTGTGCTTAATATTTTGTAGTGACCTGTTAGCACCATCGCCTCGCAATTAGGAGTCCTGTCATTGAGGAGTTTGTATTTTCTCCTCAAGTTCACATGGTTTCCTCCAGGTGTTCTGTTTCCTTCCAGTCCAAAGACATGCCACCTTACCTATGGGTATGAATGTGAGAGTGAATGACCGCCTGTTTATTTGTATTAGCCTGGGATGGGTGACCTCTCCAAGGTGACTCCCCGCTTTCTGCCTAATGCATGCTAAAATAGGCTTCAGCCCCCTGCAAGCCTGAAAAGGATTACGTGGGTGGGGAAAATGAAATAATAAATGGTTAAAATCCTGTGAGCTCACCGCTGTTGGGAACATACAAGTGTGTCTTTTCCATTAGGCACAATAAGAAAAACTAAAGCAGCGCTGTAAAGAGAGGTTCCAGCTGGACACAGCCTAAGTGGTTTGCTGTTGGTTGAAGGATTTAAGGGAACTTGGATTCTGGCAGTTGAAGGAGCCATCTTTTGTACCGTTGAAACATAATACCGTTTTATTCACTGTTTTATTTTTACTTAATGGGAATTAACTAGTTATACCAATGGTTGTGCGGCAAAGTATGTGATTATACAGCCCAAGATTAGAAATCTGCCACAGTAATTGCACAACCATGAGCTTACATTATATCCCTTTAGTATAAAGACCTGCACTCCTCTTTAATACCACTGCTTAAGAGTTCTGGGAATGAAAACAATGAAAGCTTTATGTCAGGACTGGCTTTCAGACACAGCATCATCCACCTTTCCACATAAATTATAACACAAATAGTTTACATCAGCAGCACAAGTTGCCATGATGGTCATGCCTTTAAAAAATAAATTACCTTTGTTTGGTGACAAATAACTAAACTTCGCAGTAATGGAGGGAGTGACAAAAAATATAATCTCTGATAGACATTTTTTGGAGCACCTTGCTTATACTTGCACAGGAAGTAGCCAGTCTCTCTACAGTCCAAGCATGTTTTATTGGTTAACTACCTCAGCGCCTAATTGCCCTTGCTGTCAAACCTGAGAAATTCTGATAGGAGGGCAGGCTTAAGTCTTGATGGCCTACCTTTAATCATAATCCAAAATAGAATAGTGAAAATACATGTATGCGTTTGGAAATAACAAATATCAATATTTAGTTCAAAATACAACCTGCTACCATTTCAGTAGATACACCCCCCAGTTTGTGAAAACAGCTCATTCCCCCTCTCAGTGAGTTATGATTCAGTATATAAAGTGTGCAGAAACATCTGTTTGATCATGTCAGAAACATCGTATGTCGGCCAATTATGGTACAATATTATGTCTAGAGTTTATCAAGCATGGCGTGACGAAGGAAAAGACACTCAGACAGCATCAGTCCTGTGGGCAAAAATGCCGTCATTGTGCCAGAAGTCAGAGAGGAGCAACAAGAGTCGACAATAGCATGCAAATAACAGCTCAGTGCAACAGTGGTTTGCAATAGGGCATTTTAAAATGCATAACTTGTTGAAGGTTAAATAGGAAGGCTACAGCAACAAAGCTGGAACCCAGTTTTCACGGCTAAAAACAAAAAGATGAAGCCACAGTGGGCAAAACTGGATGACCGCAGAGTGGGAAAATGTTGCCTTGTCCAAAAAAGCAACATTTTCTGCCACTGCCTGCTGAAGGCATCAGAATCTAGTGTAAACAGCATGAACCCATGAATCTTATTTGCCTTGCAGGTGTGAAAAGCACAAATTGCTGGTGATTGTGTACTGGTTCAGGGAACATTTTTCTTGGTATATGTAAGGCCCCCTTAGAGCCAACTGGCCCAATTTGGACACCATAGCGTACCTAAATATTGTTGCTGACCTAGTGGATCTATTCCTGGCTCCTCTTTTTCAAACTGATACAGTGCATCCTGCAGCACACTGTGCAATCATCTCAAGATGGTTCCAGAAAAATGACAACAAGTCATCTGTGCCTGAATCGTATGCACAGTCCCCAGATTTCCACCCAGCAGTGGATGTCCTGCCTCAGCCACCTTTGGATTGAGTTGAAATAGGACATTCACAGCGTGAATGTGCCACCAAAGCGTCTTCAGTGACTGTGTGCAAAGCTCCCAGTACCCTGCCGAATCTGCAACTCAAAGGATTCAGGACCCTCTGGGGGTGAACCCCATCACTTAAAAACAACATAATAATGATAATTAAAAAAAAAAAAAAAGAAAAAAATAAATCTGATTTTTTTAAATTTTATTTATTTATTTCAGTTAAAATTCAAATTAATTTAAAGCCCAGTCTCACTTTTCACAGCCTCAAAGGGCTTTTCATACCCACAAGTTTACAACAAACAGGACAACACCCCCTGACTTAATCCTTATAGTGGGCAAGAGTGCTCCTCCGACTAGCTTGAGGTTGAAATTAATATGATTTGCATTGCAACTGAGAGATAGAATAGAATAGAATAGAATAGAATAGAATAGAATAGAACAGAGTTTCAAGGGTTCCTCTCAGCTGCTCACAAAAGGATAACTGTGATCAATTTCCACTACATTTATGCAGTATTTTCACATTTGGATGATCCTATTCTTTTCTGTCTGTTTTTCCAAGTTTAGTTACATAGATCAGTTTCCTAATGTCAACACCTACACAAATTTTAAGCATTGCTCAGCTGGGACAATATTCAATTACAGCAGAGAGGCACTATTTCCTGAAAGTGGAATCCAACGAGTTTCATTTCCACCAAACCAATCTGTTAGGAGTACTATCGAGACATTATTACCTTCAGACGGTTTACTTAATGCGTCTTTATCAACATTCACAAAGAGAATCGTTGTATTATTACCAGAAATGTGAATGTGAAGCAGCCCAATATAACAGAGCCTTTTTTGTATTTAAACTCCTTAGAAATGAAAGTCATTTGGGAATGTTAGATTCATTGAAATAGCAAACCACAGCCTTTCTCAAAATACAAAATGTGCATGCACAACCAATATAATCACAACAATCTGCCCAGCCTAATCCGAAGCCGAAATGCCTTCAGCCGGATACATCAATGAGGAAACTTCATCGAGCAGCATGCAGTTAATGGAATATCGTTTTTGCACAGCTGCAAAATCAGTTCCTTACAGTCATTTGCTTAACTGGTTTGAAAATTTGTGGTTGGGCTAAATGAGCTTTTACTGTATTCCCAAACGTCTGGATTTGTGTTCTATACTTAATTTACAGTGTGGAACCTGAATGCATGGCTCTCAGCTGTTAACCAGCAGTGTGGAGATAACAGCGGCAAAGAAACCCACTTGGGCATGTATTTAGCTTTCACATTTTTTCATCTGTTTGTGTGTGTGTGTGTGTGTGTGTGTGTGTGTTATTGTGTGTGTGTGCTTGAGAAATTTGGTACCAGTCTGACGCCAACACTACAGGGTGCCTGGTCTGTTCTCAAGCCCAATCCCCACCCTCCCTCCTCCCTCCTCTCTCAC
>OMLB01036994.1:6842-18664 GCA_900302555.1 Myripristis jacobus | reverse complement strand
GAAATAAAGAATTAAAATATCCTCAGTGTGTTATGGTATTCAACATCAAAATGCCTGGATTGTTCTTTTACAAAAGGTTAAATATTGTGATAGTATCGTGATACAACACTATCACGATACAGGTGATTTTGCAATATGTGATACATTGTGAGATAATCAGCTCTGATACGTCACAATAAAAAAATGTAAAAAAAAAAAAAAAAAAGGTCAAATATTTATACTCGGCACAAGTGTATTGATTATGTCTGACAAGAGGAAGTGTTGTGATATATTGCATTATCAGTTTATTGTTCTACCCCTAGCATCTCCTATGTTCCCCTATGACCTCACATGACTTCTACTTTAGGTAGAACAGAGTATCTTAAATAGTGACATCATCCTGCACTAGTGGGTGGCAATTCAAATTTCAACCAACAAAACCTTCACAGTTGTGTTTCTCATCCAAACTGATACCCTGTTGGGTTAGGGTTATGGTTTGATCTGCTTTTATTGGTTTGCAACTATCCTGTTTCAACAGCAAATACATCAAATCATGAGGTCTTTAATGATGACAAACTTTACTTGTACAGCAACAGCTCAAAATCAGAGTTGAGAGCGGGTACTGTGGCCAGCATAAAAATAAGATGGTGATATAGAAAGAATGTGTTCAAAGATTAGATTTAAAGGAAACAGTTAATTTAGGTTGGCCTCACTTTGTCAGGAGGTTTTTACCACGGATACTGGGGCGCGAACGGAAGGTCAAAGAGGAAGATTTCGGCAAGTTTACCAGATTCCCAGGTGACTGGAAAAACGGGAATCTGGCTTCTGGCATTTGTAAGTGCAAGTGTCGCCACAAGCCAGGGGTAAATATTTACCATCATGTCAGTAGAAAAAAAACTTAGGTTAAAAATTAATACAGTAAAACTTGTTTTTTATATGTTTAGTTGTAAACTCAGTGCACAGGACTCTACATTAACTAAATTGCCCACGGTGCACATCCAGGCATCCTGTTTTCTTCCCCCATCAGCCAATCGATTGGCTGAAGACGAGGTCAAATTTCAGTTGACCAAGATTTTCTTTGGTTGAGTGCAGCCCTAAATTTCACCTAAATGCTCAATCTACTTTGGTCTTCAGTCTAGACTGGAGGCTCTGGCCGAGGACCTCAGGGTGCAGCCTGGCCTTGTTGAGACTTTAAAGGACAGAGATGTAGCAAAAGGGGGTTGAAGCATGCAGCACAATAAAAGTAATCACTAAAATCTTAAGATTAGCTGAAATCTAAAAGGCAGAGAGACTACAGTAAAATTGGGGTGGTGTTATTTCTGCATTTGGCAACAGACAGAACCTTTTTGGTTTCTCTTTCAAAAGAGTTGCGGTTATCTAAGCGTGAGGAAACAAATTCTCCAAGTCAGCTGAAGGCAGACTAATTTTTTAAAGTTCTGTGCTTCACAAAGCATGACTGCACAACCCTTTTATCCTGTGGGGCAATAGCTGAGTCAGAGTCAAAGAACACCCTCAGATTCATGCCTGTGTTTTTCACCATAGAGGCTAAATTATCCAGTCTGCTGTGGATTATATTCTGACAGTCAGGAGGACCAAAAGTCACAATTTCAGAATTATTGTCAATAAGTTTAGGGGAGTTCTTAGACATTCAGATTTCTAAAGTGTTCACAGAGGCGGCAGGGAAGAAGACAGTAGGGGTCTCTGAGCTACAAGCGTAAGTATAACTGGGTGTCATCCGCATAGCAACAGAAAGACACAATATGCTTTGGTACGCTTTGACTGAGGAGAGGAAGAATTCTCTAACTGAGACATTAAATTCACTATTGGGAAAGCCTGAACTAGACTTATGCTGTATCCAAAATGCAAACCAAAAATATGAGTTGTGTAATCAACTGTATCAAGTGTTGCACACATATTCGAAATAGTTAAAATTTTATGTGCAATCCCCTACATCAATTGTGGCAAAAGAAAATCATTTATGACCTTCAGGGAGAGCGGCCTCAGAGCTGTGATGCAGCCTGAAACCAAACTGGGAAAACTCAACAGAGATTTCATTTGAGAAAAAATAACTTTCTCAAAAACTTGACATAAAGATGGACTTTGGGAATAGGTCTATAACTATTTAAAATTGTGGGGTCCACGTTAGTTTTCTTAAGGGGGGAGTGAACCACCACATGCTTAGAAATGGAAAGGAAAATTCCATAAGTCAGAGAAGCACTCAAATGTGAGGGTTCACCCTGTTGAATACTTCTTACGCTTTTGTTGAAACACTTTTGTTGGAACAATATGAAGAGGGCACGTGCCATACTTCATGTGGGAGATCATCTCCCATGTGGGAGACTTAGCCGGGGTAACAGACAGGTCTTAAACAGGGGGCGGGACAGCTGACTTTTTTATCTTCCATGTTTTTGGCAGAGGATTTTCAAACTCTTCAGATGATGAGGCCTCTAAAGGGTAAGTCAGGCACAGGGAACAACAGAATTACTACAACTACAAAAGACAGATCTGAGAGGTATAGTAGTTCTTCTTAATTACAGTTGAAACAGTTTCCAGCCCAAGTGTGCTCATCAAGCCAAGCTGAGGCTTTAGGATTCGATTTTTTAAATTCTGGAAAGTGCAAAACTATCGAGAATAGTATAGCAGGAGTTGAGAATAACGAATTGCCCTGTGTTCTGTGGAGAAACATCAGTGCAGGGTGACTACAGCAAGATGGGGCTGAAAAATTAGTCAACAACTATCGAAATCGCAAGATGGCCAACTGCAATATCCAAAGAGCAGGAGCTGCAATCTTTTGTCAAAACATTCTCGTAATTATGGTGCTGCAGAGATGCTTCAGCTTACAAATTGTATTTTCCACATGTAAGAAAACATGTTTGTTTTCTTGCAAATGCATTTGAGGAACAGCAAAGAGGAGTATTTCAATCTCCAACACTCTGTCAAATGTTTGGAGAATTATTGAGCTTTGGATGCCTATAAATTAAAAATTCAGTTGAGCAATGGATTACATGTGAATTATATATTAACTAAAATGATGAGCAGAGCAGGAGGATAGAGTGAAGACAGCATTTAAAACAAGATTTGTGTGTGACTGCTAAAATCCCAGCTGTACCAGATAGGGAAGTGAAAATGAGTTGCCTTAATCTGTGGTGTAGAGTCACCACACCCCAGCCAAAATTCTGGGGCCATAAAAACTTTAAACTTTAACATAAAAACTATCAGCAGGGCCAAAAGGACAGCAGACAGAAGACGCCTCCAGAGGAAAACAGATGCAAGATATAGGTAAGGGATGCAGAGCTGGCTTACCTCCAGCACAGGTAGCTGAGCACTCGGACCAGGGCAGGTGGTGCCAGGAGAAGCCCACCTCGTTGTCCCCGCTCCCTGTGCGCTGGATGGGCACGTTGAACTTGTAGCGTATTCCCAGGTTCTGCTCCTGAAGGAGCACCTGCAGTGCAGAGAGAGAACAGACAGAAGGTCAGGAGGACTGTTTTCACTTTCACTGCAGTCCACTTCAAAGACATGGCATCGGTTTGGTTTCTGTGTTCAACAAGGACACAAAGCCAGGGAGCTGACAAACAACAGTCTTTCATTTTTCATTTTTTTTTTCGATTCATCCATTCATTTTTTTTTAACCTCAGTTGAATCTTGTGCTTGGTCTTTTCTGCAGCTTGAGCAGTGAAAGTCAGAGTGGCTATGTGATGTCTGTATTAGTGGATGGCAGTCGTTCTCAATCTATTTCCTGTCAAGGATGCCAAAATTGATTGTAAGAGTATGAGATGTTGTCTTAGATGTCTACAGAGGTGGACAGTAATGAAGTACATGTACCTGAGTACTGTACTTAAGTACATTTTTCAAGTATCTGTAATTTACTTGAGTATTTTTTTTTATTCTTTTCTATGAATGTGGTCATTACTTGTTACATTTAAGCATAGCTTTTAAGTCAGCTATTGGATTTTTTTTTTCTTTCCTAAAATGTGATTGGCCACACGCTGTGTTCCTCACAAAAGAAAAACCAATCACAGTACCCGCTCTCAACTGCGTTTGATGAAAAAGCGGAAATCCGTCATCCAGCCCTGTGAAACAAGCGCAAGCAGCACATCCTCTTTCAAAGTAAAACGCATCTGTTCCATTTTGTTAGCAAAGCGCTAACGACTAACTCGTAGCATCGTGGTTCCACAAGTCAGTGCATTCATTAAGTGGTTTCAGAGAGTACCCAGGTTCTGTAAATGCACTGTGAAAACAATACAGCAATGCACTGATATTAAAAAGAATATGTACTTTGTAAATTGACTGAGGAACTTTAACTTGTAGTGGAGTAATATTTGACCACAAGTATCTATACTTTCACTCAAGTAATGGGGTTGTGCACCACTGGATGTCTAAGATGTAGTCACAGGGGTCCCCATCTGATCAGATTTAATTATTCCATAACTGTCTATACTGTAGATTGGCAGATTAATAGTGAAGAGTGAAATCTGAACTGAATAGTCATTCTCATACATTCTCTCACTGGGCCAACTTCTAGTCAATGAAATAACAGCAAAATTAAAACATTCGTCATTTTGCTGGAACCCCCACAGAACCCCCTCAAGGACTCCCGGGGTTCCCTGGACCCCAGGTTGAGAACCACTAGTGTATGGGATGCAGAGGGGGAACAAGGGAATCAGAAACAGCTTCTCAAGTCACAAAGGAATGGCTGGTGGTGGAGCGGCCGCTTGCTTGTCTATTCCAGCAGTGCTGTGTGGTCGCGTATTTTCAGCCAAAACCTCTGTGGTCCTGAGCAGTACGGCAAGAGTCATCAACATCCAGGAGTGTGTTGTCTCACATCAACATACATGAACTACAACACAAACATGCACATGCACATGCACATGCACATGAGGCATTAAAATTTATGTGCACTCATCCCAGCTTAAGTACTTCAACATGCTAGAGCACGCCCCCATACAATAACACACAGCGCACCCTTGCCAAATCCAGTGACACTGTGTTTACACTTCGCCAAAAAAAGGTTTCAATATCCACATATAAATAGCTTTTTACCCCAAGCCACTGGCTGAGGGTCACCTAAGGTTTTCACCCAGATGTTGAGTTTATGTGGACCGAGGCAGATAATAGCTATTTAGTGCAAACAGCACAAATATCAAAGCTCTCCTATGGTTTTCCAGACAAATAAGAACAGCCACAACACTAAACTTTGTGAGTATGACAGTAGTAAAACTTACGACTACAGCTGTTTATTAGTGCATGACAAAACACAAATAAACTGATGTATTACCATGACAACCAGGTTTTCGGTGGTTGCTCCCAGGGCCTCTAGAGACTCTGGTTCATCAGAGGGCCTCTTGTAGTGGAAGGCTGTCCCTGCAATGTCAAACTTCCGGGGCCAGTCGATGGTCCACGCTCCGTTGATGTAGTAATCATCCCCTTCAGATTTCAAAGCTAGGGAATCACAGAAACAATAGATCCTTTTAAAAAAAAAAAACTGACAGCCAAAATCAAAGACAGACTACTCATGGAACGGTAGCTAAGACAACAGGTGGAGGCAATCTTTCGGTGTGATGTCATCACCATCGTTCATCTTGATCATCATCATCATCATCCTCAAGCTCCCTGATGTCACTGACAACTTTTTAATCCCTTGATAGACATTGAACAGCGCACGCACGCACAGACGCACGCACGAGACGCACGCAAACATACGTCTGAGCGTACGCACACCGACACACACACGTACGTCTAACTTAAGAGTAAAAAAGAAAACACACACACACACACACACACACACACACACACATGCACTTCAGGTGAAAGCTTGGACGAATATCATGAATACCATTCTCCCTGGTCGTCAAAACAAGGGTTGGTCTCCAAGCACAACAGATCTGAAAATATCCACTTTCTTCGCGTTGAAATGGGGCCAAATTGAGGAGAAACGATCCAAGCACTCTGTATTCTATCTCTCTGGCTCACGCATGCAGAATTTCCCTCGCAGCATTTACATAGATGAGGCGAGCAAGAGTCTACTCCTCACAATATTACAGCACACACTCAAAAATGATGCGTCACTTTCAGTCCATCTGCGAGATTTTTTTTTGCAGCCAATGTGCATTTGTAGCATTTTTCAGTATCTGTTACCAATATGGACTCATACTGCCTCTGACATACAGTATGCTGCACTGAGAAGAAACGCTAACGTGCATTGTCTCAACACCACACCGAGGTGTTGAATTGACATGTTTGGAAGACAGTAAATTAAAAATCTCCACACAAGCGGATCTGAAATCTCATCACCGTGACAGCTGAAACTATTCGAGACTAGGCTTGTTCTCCGGTTTAAAATTATCTCACCTGAGCAGATGGTTCAAGTTCAAGTTTATTTAAAGCCCAACAGTCTCAAAGTGGATGCCTTAACTTTTGCCTTAACAGAACGTTAAAAAACAAAAAAAAACTGACCTAAATAGTGAGGACTCACACGACGTTAGAAAGAAAAATATTTCCTTAATCACAAGGGTCACACATGACATTGATAACAAAGTTACAAATTGCTTGGAAGGGAAACCAAGTCCACATAATAGCCAAAATTGCACTCTTTAAACTTTGATATATAGATATCATATCCCCCATAATCCTGGTGGACAAAGCAGCTGTCACCACGGCCCTATAAATCTGACACAGCTCTCTGTTTCAAAGTGTGACTTAAGCCCTCCATCAACACCATCGGCTATAAATTCAACACGATGTCACACGTCTCTCTCTTGTTAATGGAAGGGCCCAGAATGAACCCTAATTGAATCCGGTTGTTTGATTGTTTTGACTCTGACGCTGCCAGTGTTGCAAATAGTTTTTCTAAAAGTCTGGAAACGGGGTGGAAGAAACCCGGTGCCAAGACTGCCATTACACGTGCTAGATTCAGGGAGTTTTATAAGACAGGCAATAAATAATGCTGCTTTACAGCTTCACATTAGGCAACAGAGATAAAAAACCAGCAGATCGTATTCTCTACTTTGCTCTTGACAAAGAAGACATACGGAAATGACTTGTGGTGTACACAGAACTGAACAGCTAATACGACACAGCTTGATGTCCCAAATTGCTGCACATTATTGTTCGCAAATTGTCATCAGATGGGATCCACAGCTCATTGGGCTGATTGAGAGCCAAGAAATAAAGCTAACAAAAACCTTCATTATAGTGTTGCGGCTGTTATTTGTATTGATCATTTTCACTCGATCGTTTTAAGGCCATCACTTACCGATATAATTCTTAGACATGGCGACCTCTTTGATTTCAATGTGGACCGAGCCTCTGGGTATCTGAACCACCTCCATGTACCCTGGAAGAGAAGGCCGCCGATCGTTAGGGTGGCATTGTGGTGGTTTCCCTCAGTGTTAGTAAGTATGCACTGCACATCCTGCACTTTACACATTCTCCAACACACAGGAGCAAGAACGTCACACTGTATATCACGTCGGGTAAAGGTGCATCATATAGGATGAATTCCAGGGTATCAAATGAGATCACCGAAAAAGGACACAGCCATCCTGCTGGAGGACAAAACAATCCCCCTCCTACTCACACACGCATGCACACACGCATGTACGGGGGCACGCACACGCACGGGCGCACACACACACACACAGTATTTTTAGATGGTTTACTAGCCATACCATAGAAGGAGAAATATGTTTTCTCCCTGTGTCTCTCTCTGTCTGACTCAGCTCTCTATAGACTATCTCTGGACACAGCCAACACCGAGCCCTATCTCTGTCCCTGAATCCTCCATTAGATGATGTAATTAATAGGAATATATTGCGTTTCGATCTGTATTTTGACAATATAATTCTTAATACCCCAAAACACATGCTCTATCACTGGGTGACAAAGACGTAGAGCACACATTTCCATGACTCTAGGATTATCTGCCTGGCTTCAGCGATCCTTTGGACAGCGGACAAAAGCCGCTTTTGCATGAAGGCGATGAGTTCCTGCATTTTCAGCTAACTTTCCCCAGAAATATCATCCATGAGGTGATTTTAAATTTGCCGCATTTGCTACCCGCACCTCATCGCCGCATAATGTGCGCACTAAAGAGCTCATCTGTGAGTCCAGCTCCATCAAGAGACTAAAACCCCTCAGCTGCAGTGTATGAAAGGAGAGGGGGGGAGACAGAGGAGGTAGCAGGATATATGAAGCCATCAGGAAGCTGTCACCGAGTCATCTTAGTCAGGGACAGAGCCATGCCTGGAGTCAGGTCTGTTTTTACCTCCTCTGGGTAGAGACTCGTTGAACAGTCCCTCTGTGGCTTCGCAGGTGCTCCCGTCCCCTCCACACACGCGACACCGGTCCTCCTTAGCGTCAGATCCCAGGATGTTGTCGCAGCCCACATGCTGCCAAGATGACACAGAGATTCAGCAAAGATGACGTGATGCTACACATGACAAAAGTTAATTTGGAAAAAAAAAAAAAAACTGGAGAAGGAATACCAGCATTGAGGATTTCATAGCCTCATTTCACATGCAGGTGAAAATATGAGCTTGTTATTTTGCACGTTCTGCTAAGGCACCAGCCCTAGATGACCTTGAGTTCTGAGTATTACATTTGTTTTTATTTTTGTTTTCAATTCAGTTTAGCCATGTAAATGTCCCAGTCTCAGTACACATCAGCACCAACACCTCCTCATGCTTGTTGTGTTGAGAAAATTTGACCAAATTGACCAAAAAGACTAAAACTAAAGACATTTTCTGTGTATTTTTAGTTAATTAGTTAGTTTTGTAAGAACACAATATCATTTCAGTTCATTTCATTTTTTTCTAAAGTCTAGTTTTTATGCTATTGCAGTTGACTAAAATGTTCAGGCTTCACTGATTTCACATAAATACTAGATTGACACTGCTGTAGGGAAGGGCTGTTTGTTTACTTATTTATGTATTAGGTTTTTTTTGTTGTTGTTTTTTTTATTTATTAATTTATTCATGTATTTATTTATATTGGTAGAGGTGAGTGTGTGTATCCTGTGAAAGAGCATGTTGGCTTGCTGTGTAGCCTCCCTGGAGCTGCTTCATCTGGGGATTCAAACCGCTGTCCTTCAAGTCACAGCGCTCTCTCTCTGACCTCACATTGTTATCAGCCGCGTGTTAACGCTGTGTGTGACCCCGCACAAAACCACTGGGAGAATTACTGTTGTCACCCACCCTTTCATTTCCCCTGCAGATCTCCCAGGTTCTTTCTCCCACTGGCCCTCTCTTCCCCTGTATCTCTCTCTCTCTCTCTCTCTCCCTCTCTTGCCTCAGCACATGTGCACATCATAGCAGTTTGAGTGTTTTTGAAAGCTCTCCAAGCAGACAGTGTTCCAGAGATTTATCACAGTATGGCAGTTAACCCAGAGAGCCAACCCCTGAAATAAAAAGACACATTGGATTCAGACTAGAAATAAACCTGTACTGCTCCTTTGGTAGGAATATTCCACCTCTTTGAATTCTCTTCCCAGTAAAACACACACCATTTTTTTTTTTTACTATAATCAGTGTAATGTTGTGGTCAGAGGCAGTATTTTCATGTCAAACAGGAATCAGTTTGTATGGTGAGATAAAAGTCAAAGCGAGTACTTTGGCAAAGACCAGAAAGTTGTTTATACAGTTGCATCTTAGAAAATGCACCAGAGGCCCTGTATCCACAGCCACACACACACACACACACACATCTCATTGTACAAATGCTTTTATGCTGCTGAAACAAAGTCAGCATCAAATGCCAACTCCAATTAATAAACAAGTTATTTGGCCTCATTATTAGATTGTGTGTTTAATCATTACGTAAACAAAACCATAAATTGTAAATGTGCTGTAGCATGCAACTTTCCTGTTGCATTTACCAAAAGACAATCCTGGTCAAGGCTGCAGAGCTCAGATAAGAGTCAAGAAGACAAATGCCAGTCATTCATTCACAATCAGCCGCCAGCGACTCAAAGGCCTGATTGTTCTATAGTAGAGAATGGTGTGTTTTTGTGCTGGGGCAGTCATTTCACTGAATCAGTATCTAATAAACTATGGTTAAAAAAAACGGTACAAATACTGAGGAAACACTCAGTGGGTCAGCAAATGTACGACTTAGCTATAATCTGACCATGATGAATATGATAAAATGTAAAGAGTTTAAAATTTGATTATTATTATTATGATGACTTTTCAATAAATGCATTCGAATTTTTCATTGATTGAATTAGGAGAATGGCTCCTCACACACGGAGCGATCACAATTCTGGACTATAATTGGCAAACCAGCCTAATCAGATAGCTAATCAGATACAAGGAAGCCAATCTGCTCAAGTGGAGCTTTTCAGAGGGTGTGTCAGGTCAAATTCTGTGACATTTCCTGACTGGAAGTGTTCAGATCGCTGCTTGGAGAGAGATGTGCCCCACAATGTTGTGCTAAGTTAACTCAAATCTGAACTTAAAAATGCAAAGATTTTAAAAATGTAATTAATAAATATCAACGCTTAGATAATTATTATTGTTGGTATTAATTTATTTATTTAATTTTTTAAACATTTTTTCACTTCCTTTCACTTCTGTTCCTATATATTGTGCACTGCATTTTCAGGGGGGATAAGTTGTAAAATTCTTTCATATTTGAAATTTCTAAAGTAAAATCCACCCCCACCCCCTCCCTGCCAAAAAACAGAAAACAGGAAAAGTTAACACTGCATTTCAACACTGCATGAACCAAAATGTAATCCCTGTCTCAAATTCATTATTCATGGTCTTATAGATATATATTATTCAGTCTGTTAAAGTGTTAATATTGTCACTAAGTTACTTATTTTACTTTTTTAACCTTTTAAAAATTTGTGGGTATCACTTCACCTGATGTGTATCTTACTTTGCGGCAAAATAAGAATTAAAATGTTGAATATGGGTGAAACTGAACAGTTCGACAACCAAAACCCTTTCACCTTTACAACAAAAAAGTGTGATTTGAGGCATTGTTTTAGCATATTTGCTAATATAGATTTTTTGCCTTGGAGTTAGAGATTTGCCGTTTATTTGATACTAAATAGGGAAAAGAGATTGGGGAGATAGAGGGATGACATGCGACAGAGATCGCAGGATGGACTCCAAACCTGAACACTGAGGTGGTGTCTATGTGCTTTAGCTGGTGGGCTTCAGTCATTAGGATTTATGCTCTTTAAGTAACATTTCTCTCCCAGCGGCATCCCTTACCTTGCACTCTCCGTTGATACAGATGTCCAGAGAGTCAGCCTGGCATCGCGTGCCATCTATGACGGCAGGAGAGCGCTCTGTGTAGAAGTTATAGCCCTCTGCCAGGCAGTTTAATGCACATGGCTTCACACCACCTGGGTCACACACAACATACACAGATACACAGTCCATCATTTGCAGTAATTCGGCTGAATGAATTAGATATACATACCTGTCAACACTCCCATTTTTGCCGGGAGTCTCCCTTTTGGCATTTCTCCTGTTAATTTCCCGTTTTCTCAAACACATATCCTATCCAGTGAGTGCTTTGTGTGAAATACATGTTGCAGGATAAGACTGAGAGACAGTCTAATCTGCCTCACACATGAGGTTAATTTTTTGTGACCCACGTGAAATGTCATCTTCAGGAATGATCAGCGCAAATTGGCTTCAAAATTTAAAAGACTCCGCTCATCCAGTGTGTGACTGAATGCGTCACTCTCTTTTATGTGTTTACACTAAAGTCCCCCTCATTTATCAAGCCCCTAAAAATAAAGAATTTAGATGTTTTCAAATCATACTTAGGTGCCTTAAAAGTAACTCTAAACATTGCCCTCATTAAAAATGCACAGGCCTATCACCCAC
>OMLB01036983.1:5287-20615 GCA_900302555.1 Myripristis jacobus | reverse complement strand
ACACACATAGTATGTACAGGCTTATAGACTCAATTTAAAAAAATACTAAACTGGGGATGGATGGTCAGCAGATCACCTTGTTAAGCATAAAATGCACTGACTCCCTTAACTGATTGCACAAACCACGTTTTATGAATGAATTGAACTGAATGAATTTATTAGTGGTGCTTGCATTGATTGACTTCTGATAACACAACGAAGACAAATGGATGTTGAAAACCAGACAATAAACAGCTAGAAGTTTTACAGTACGAATTAGGATGAGTTAGATCGATTTAGTTGTTAATGTAAGATTAGACATGCAGCCCACCTCAATAACAGGATTTGAAAGCCCTGTTTGGTGATAAGACTGTGTTTATGCCGTCTTTGTGCTAGAAATTTACTTTAGAAACCAGTATGTTAGTGATACTCAACACTATTTTAATAATAATATAGAATACTTGATATATGTTGTTGCAGCTGTGGTGTGATATTTTATGGTAGTCTCCTGAAATGCACCTGTTGTACTAGTTTTTTGTTTTGTTTTTTTTTCCCCCTTGGACACCACAGGCCATGTATTAACCATTATGTCAAAATCCGCATTAATTTTAATTGATATTTTTTGTGTATTGTGCGTATTTTTGGCGTTAATTTAGTTTGTGACATATGTCAAATAATTCGTCAAAATTCGCCCATATTGGCTAGTCCACTGTTTTTCAGGCTTTATCATTATTGTTGTATTTTATTTTATCATTTTTTTTAGTATTATTTATTTATTTATTTTATTAATTGAGCACTGACTAAGCAGAGATAACGCAGAACAGAGAAGAGCCTGAGCTCCGGCCAAGTTTATCTGATGAATATTGATGAGGGCGTGGCGTGTCCACCTCGCACACGTGCAACCGTTTAAAAGTGTCGTTCTGCGCGCGGCGGGTCGTTAGATGTTCACAGAGGCAGCTGAGTCCCATCCGCGGCTCTTCCCTCATTTAGTCGGGCAGGAACACGGCGGTGTCTTGATTTTTGTTTATGCATCAGCAAGAATTAAGCGTTGATGTTCAGCGGCTGAAGGAAAACCGGCTCTTGAACTTGGCGTTGTTGTGTTTTCTGTAGGCTAAAATGCTGCCGGACGCCTACGGTTGTGCCGTTGCTAACCGGTTCGGGGAGCTTCTTGACGACGACGCCGACCCGTTCGACTTGCTCAGTGAAGCGGAGTTAGAGAAGGAGAAAAGGAAGAAGCAAGAGGAGCAAAAGAAAACCAAGCAGAAAAAACATGGACAGAAGGAATCCCAGAAAGACAGACGCGCCCCAGTCGCGTCTGACGGCCATGACCCGCTCACAGGTATCTAAGTTAACGTTACCGAGCTGTTCAGGAAAGTTCGTAGGGAACGGGAAGCGGAAACTACACACACCAGCTCTCTGTGACTCTCATTTCCACTGACCCAGTTCGCTGGCAAACATAAGGCTCGCCTACATTATCCACACACACACACACACACCAAACGATTCTGGCAGGTCCCACTATTTCTAGATTGCACGCTGCAGCCAAGAGCCGTCAGCTTGCTTGGGCTTTGTCAGCTGCTGATGCTGCAAGGTCAGTGAGGCTGGCGAGCAGAGAACATGTACAGGCTGAGCGGTGCAGACAGTTTGTCACAGTGGATGCTTCCAGGTAGCTCTGATGGTTGTGGTTATGTGTACTAGAAAGCACACAGGAAGAAGAGAGAGAAAGAGAGAAAAAAATACGCCAAAAAACAATAGGGAAAATATTGCATTTAATTTTTTATTCATAACAGGTCAGTTGAATAATCTGACAAATTCAGTGGAAGTGGATCAATTTAAAAAATGTGCATTTATGGCTCTTGTTGCACCAGATTTAATGTCAAGGTGTAATTTGGTCTATTGCAAATCTGTTTTGGTTATTGGATGATAATGGTGCATAATAAAAGATACAAATCAGTGTTTTGTTTTTAAAGATTGTGTTAAGATCCAGGGTTAGCAGGACATAGGAGGATTGGAATAGCTAGATTCCCACATTTAGAGACTTTCAGTATCTGAAGCCTCAAGCCAAACTCCTCTTGCCATGTTTGGTAGACTGAAAATAAAGTGTTTCTAGATCAACGACTGAAACTGTTTTTCTGACCAGCCTGCATAAAAATGTAATGAAATATTGTTTGCAGTAAATAAAGATAGGATGCCAACTAAATTGGCTTTGTGTCCATCTGCAGGCCGTAAGCAGCAGGCACGTGTTGGACCGGCAGCCAATGAGAGCAGAGGTGGCAAAGTGGAGGCTCAGAGGGGCATGAAGAGAGCTGCCTTTGGGGAGCGTAGGGCCAACCAAGAGCAGCACCCAGAGGAGTACCCCACCTCTAAGTATGTGTGCTCATAATTTAAGCTGTGCATGCAACACAGCTCTGTAAAAAATTTTCCCTAAAATTTGCACCTGCTCTTTGTTTACATCACTGCCAGTGGAAAATTTCTTCCAAGTTAACAGAGGGCACTGTACTGGTGTAAAATGTGGGGGTTTCCTTCACTTAAAATTACAGGTAACTTGGCGATGCATTCATTTTTAGGGAGGAAGGAAAATCATGAACTTTTTGCATCATTATTGGGAATTTTCCTTATGGGTTTGGTGACATTGCAGCAGTAAAAATTAAATTTCAAACATGCAGCTAATTGCATGGAAGTGGCACTGTTAAACGTTGACCTTATTTCCCCTTGAATCCTCTCATTGTCACCTAGTTAGTTTCAAAGTAGCTGTTTTTAATCAGCCACATTAAGAACTCTGTGTTCGGGACAATGCATGATCTTAGCCTGAGATGCAGGAAGAATTGCATGAATATGATGAGATCTGTCTGAATTATTCCCCAGACCTTTCCATGATGTAGACTCTGAGCCCAGAGGCAGAGGCGGGTTCAGAGCTGGGAGAGGAGGGCGAGGTGGAGGATATCTGAGAAATCCGGACAACTTCAACCTGAGGGGCAAGAGAGAATATGAGCGGCACAGTGGAACGTAAAGCCTTCCTGTTAACTAATCCAGCAGTCTAGCTTTAGTGGCTGTGCATTTGCAAATTTTTCTCTCATAATAGCATATTGTTCATGGCTTCTTTCTGCTGCTTATTGCAGAGGCATCTCCCCTGAGGAGAAGAGAGGAGGCAGAGGACCATGGAACTGGGGGTCTGTTCAGGATACTATGGGGTTAGTTTTGACCTTTGGCAATATGGAAATGTCCATTTTAAACTTGGGCACAATAGAGAACTGCCCTTTTGTTTTATTCCTGTCCTGTGGGTTTTTCTTTTTTTTTTCTTCTTTTTTTTTTCAAGTGAATTGATGGAGGTGACATCAGATGCTCCAGTCAAACCTGAAGAGCCTCAATCACCAGTTGAAGGAGAGGATCAGTGAGTAACGCACAATTGTGCATGTACACAACCACACCCAGTCATTTGATCACACTTGTTACACTAACTTTTTTTTTATTAAGTGCCAGATTCATGAGTCAATGATAACACTTCATTAGTCTACACCTGTGCACTGTCAAACTTTACAGCAATTAAAAAAATATTTGAAACACAAGACACGTCTTTTTTAATGCTGTTCATTAAGTGATTTCTATTACCACTTACAATTAATAAAATGCCATAAATACACCATGGGACTACAAAGACCCTATAATATTCACCATTCTAGAGTAGAAAAAATACTCTTCCTCTTAAGGGAAAAGTGTGTATGAAAGTAAAGCAATTCTTAGTGTTTTCTTTTAAAGAAAACACACAAATAGTTTTAACTAGATATTTGCTCTTTAAATACCAATGTTTTTGTAGGTATAATTTTTGAAGTGCTGACTAATTTTTCAGTTTGCAGCATTGTTCAGAAATTCATATTTCCTGTTTTGAAATGAAACCAATTAAATGTATGTACACTTTATACATTTGTGAGCCAGGTGTGTGTATTACATGCTCTGTTAGTCATTCCCCTGGTAAACCATGAGCATTTTACTCTGGACAACTAAGGATCTTTTTTTTGTCATTCGGCAATGTCACACTAACATTAATATTTAAGCCACAGAAATGGTCAGCATGAATTGGACTGAAAGTCAAAGCTCGTCCCCCACTTTTGATAGAAAGTCTGAGGTGGATGGAGAGATGGTGGTCCAGGTTGCTGTGGAGATGACACTGGATGAGTGGAAAGCCCTGCAGGAGATTAGTCGTCCCAAGGTGGAGTTGAACCTCCGTAAGGCTGACAGCAAGGTCCCCTCCAAAGCCCGGGTCATCCACCAGTCAAAGCACATTGAGGTGAGATGTGAAACACTGATGTCATCTGTTTTACCAAAGAAAGGTGAGGAATCCCTGGTGAAAATGGACCTGTGTGAGTTTCCATAGTGATGGTAGTGCACTGGGGCTCTGGGACCTTTGCAATGCACTTGATTATGCATCAAGAGAGCTTGCTTGTATAATATTCAGCAGTATGACTGAGCTTCAACATACAAAGTGAATTGTATTTCAGTTTTCTAGACCAACTGTTCCAACAAGTCCTCCAAAAATATAAAAACAATATCACAGCTGTTTTTAAATTTTGCAGGACTTGATTTGCCAGAATAAATCACGCTTGTCCATAGTGGGGAAATTCTAGTTGCAGTAACAGTGCAAGTAAATAAGTCATTAAAGATGGTTAAGTTGCCATGTAACAGCGATGGGCACATAACTACCCATAATCCATGTCCATAACTAGTAATTTTCAACCCAAACTTTTGCAAAACTATCCCCACTCGAGAACTGAGAAGCTGAATTCAAAATTTTGCGTTCAGTCATCCGTGCGAGTTTGTGACCATCCCTCACTATATTCAATGTTTCCTTCCAATTTTCATCTTTAGAATGCCAAGGGAAGTGAGGAGGACATGGAGGAGGAAGGCCACTTCTTGCGTAGGTCTGTGAATGACATCACTGACCGTCTGGACATCAATTTTGGGAGCCTGGGACGCCCAAGCCGCGGTGGAAGAGGGAGAGGAGGAAGAGCTGGTCTGTCTGGTTGCCCAGAGAGGGCCAAACCCAAATTGGAGATGGTATGTTCTGAACTGTTAACTGACACAAGATTTTAAATGCATTTTATGAAAAGTGAATTGAGTCACTGTGCATGCTGCTCACTACATACCAGAGGTTGAAATTTGTGCTTTAGTTTCTTTGAAAGAACTACATTGATTTTTAGTGGGATAGTGATGTTGTCATATGAAGCAATTACTACTTTACCAACTGAACTTGGAGTCCTTTTAAAAGATTCACAGTACAGATAGCAAATGCCAGTGTTATCACCATATACAGATGACAAAAAATAGAAATCAATCAGAAAAACAGAATATTAAGAATTCTTATCTTGTTCAAAGGGTTTGCTTCAGGAAATGGCCTTTTCTTGTGTGTTGATCTTTGTGTTAGTTTCCCCAGGCTGATGGTCTGGCTCCTAACCCGGATGACCCAGACGACTTCCCTGCACTGACAGCCAGGAGATAACTATCTGCTACTGTGGAAATTCACTTCTATTCACATTTGCCTGCTGGTGAAAATGGGTTGCACTTACACTTGCTAGATATTTAATCACTGTTAATGTGTTCCTGCTGTTCGAGGTTTGGGTTTTATCATCCCTTACTTTTTCTGATATCCCACTGAAGGCACTGTTCAATGTTCAGGTCCTGGAAAATAAAATGCCTTTTGCAAGCTTTGTCAGTTTGATTCTTCAATGCCACATTAAGATTGTTTAGGAAAAGAGGGGAAACAATCGATCAATGTATCAGTGTTACCTGTAGTAAATGATAAATGCAAATTCTGTGGCCATGTAGTGGTTATTAAAATGGATGAGTGTAGTTTTGGGCAAAACACACTTGTCTGCTATTATATTAAGTGGTAATTCCAGGGATTTAAGCTACTTGTAGATTACAAACTGGCTGATATTACTGGCTCATTAGACATCTCATTCATGTATATGTTGGCTGATATGCCAAAAAGTACATACTGCAACAAAAAGCACAAAACAGTAGTAATAGTTTGCTGAGCAGACTCCATTGTTTACAATCCTTTAAGGCAAGCTGGCAGAGGAGCATATCACAGCTGAGCTGGCGTTGATGTTGATCGTATTAAGTTAATTATTCATCTGTAAATAACAGGCTCTCAGAACAAATCTCTCCATATGATGACCAAATCTGAGGATTTGCTGCTAAAATGTTTTCAGCCAATATATCATTGGAATGTTAGCTTACTCCAAAATATGTATTATTGGCCCCAAAAAGCCAGTATTTGACATGCAAATGTAGTTTTGTCCTGAAAAAACAAAAACAAGGATGTGATGTGAGCAGCAGAGCAACTTGGTGTAATAGTCTTCAAAATGGCAGGTTGGGTATACTCTGGATCGCTGCCACAGATCCTGGCTGTGAATGCAATAACATTAATACTTGTTGTTTGAATTATGTCAAACTTGTAGTGCACATTCATGACTCCCTCCTGTAAGTGCCATGATCAAGCCAAACTTTGAATTTATTAATAACTCCAATAGCTTGTTATCAGATTTGCTAATAACAGAGCAATAGTAAGATAACAAGAGCCAAAGGCAACCTGAAGGTGTTTTATTTAAAAAGTCTGATTTCATATGCTCCAAGCAAATATTTAGTGGATTATGAACTGTGGAACATGATTTGGACACGGCCCCATTAGGGCCAGTGGCATGTATTTTATAGCATGATTCATTGAAACAAGTAGTACAAAATATTTACAGAATACAAAGAGTATATCAAATGTTGACATATTTACAGTCTTGAAATACAGCAGCTCAAAAAGAAAAATAGAAGCTTCACAAGAAAATAAAGACATGAGCAAGATGTTACAAAGGATGTAGGTACAAATGATGCACACAGTACTGTAACTAGGTTATGGGATGGCATGTTTCAACTACATCCAAGGCAAAGATGCCCTTGTGCCTGATCTGTAAGATCACCTAGAGCATGAGCTTGCACAGGTTAGCGGATCTACAAATCTCTCCAACTCAACATGATATATCCGGTCTTAAAAGCCGGTCACATGCTGGTCTGATGGTTGAGGATCAATCTGTTGATTACTACTGCATGCTTCAGTAAGTAGGTAAACAACCAGGCAATGATTAGGCGATATATGGGAGCTTGTTCCATGATGCTGCGTTAAAAACAACTCTAAAAACCGAAGTGCCTTATGGTTAAAATAATTTGTCATCAATTCAACTATAAACGATTTACGTGACACATCACACTGGTTAAGAAATGTTCTTCCAACCCAGTTCTCAGAAATTGAAACAATCCTCTCTGAGAAGAGCAGGGTGGTATAGATGTTGGATTTCGTTTGACATTCCCCACAACCTTCAGATCCACAGGCTCATCGAAGAAGGGGAGCTCTAGCTTTGGGTATGGAGTGACTAAAAAGGGGAAGAAAAAAAAAAAACAATCACAAAATCAATGTTAATTGAAGGACATATCCAGTGTGTTGCATTCAGGTATAAATAACTCAATCTGTCAATATTTATTTGATGCTGAAGAATTCTTTAGCAAAGGGCATTTGGTAGACATGCTGTTTTAGTTTTATAATCATCAACTAACTTCAGCAACAAAGATATTCTCAAAAATAAAGAGAGTAGTGGATATTCTTTAAAGACAGAAAATCTATGAAGTAAAGTGAAGAGGAGGTAGATACCAGAGTCTGGAAAATCGCATTGATTGCAAAGAGCAGCGAGCTTTACGTCCCCTGGGCACAGTGCGTCTGTTACATGTCAGAAATACAAATAAGAGGAGAGAAGAGCGGGAAATAAACCTTGTGAAGGAGGCAGACGCAGCTACAGAGAGGTGATAAACAGTCAGAGGCAGGAAGTCACAGTGAGCGACAGAATCCAGAGAAGCTATAGCCAATCATGCTCCTGAATTCCCTGTTTCTGGAGGACATGCAAGGAAGATCACAGATCGGAAGGATAGGGGAAATTAAGATAGTAGAGTGTTATCTTGCAACTTGACCATAGTACACCAACAGAGTCAGATTTACTAAATGTTGAGCAGTGTGTACCTGCTATCTGTGATTTGCAGTATGGATCAATAACAAAATATATCCAAGTCAATATAAAAGTAAATGTTAGGTTAGTGCAATGTCGAGCAAGTAACACCCAGGGCTGGGTTGCACCAACATGGCTTAATTTCAGATTAGAGACACTTAAGAGATTAGTTAATACATGTTTTAACTGTTGCCTAATTTAAATCAAACCACAGTTTGTTTCAAAGCAACATTTATAGCAAAAAATAGAAAAAGTCACTGGCCACTTGTGCTATGTTTAATTTGTATTAAAAATCATTTTTGGTACCATATCATCTTCGAGACAAACCTTACATTATTGCTCTGCTCCGACAGTAATAGTCTTGTTAGTTTTGTCAAAAGCTTGACGCGACTTGGCAGAGGCGCTGAATTTCTGTTTTGTTCAGAAAAATCTTGCAATCAAGTTATTAAGTTAAGTGTTTTATAGGGAGAGAAAACAAGACACCGCAGTCGATAAAAGGGGCACTGTAAAGCTTCATCTGCCTTTAACAAATCAGTGAGAGTGACCATGAGGAGAGACAATCCTAGCTCAACGCTTGTTGGAGGGAAATGAAAAAGGAGGCAGTAACATGAAACGACTGGATTGAGTCTCTCCCTTTCTTTGTTCTATTCCATTTGTCCCAGAAACATTGCCAAAAGTCTGCACTGCCAGTTTAAAATGAAGCCCTGATCAAAGTTTCAACTGACATTTTGGAGAAAAAGGATTAAAGCTAATCTAAGTTTCAATTAAAAACTAAAGCAATTTAACAGAGGTTTTAAATTAAATATTGCTAGTGCTACAAATTGGTGCAAAAGAATGTATTGATAAACTGTGAGTTAATCCAATTTTGAGAAGTTTGTAGGTGCAGCCCACCCTAAAAAAGGTGATTATGATTATGCTTAGCTATCATGTGCATGAAGAGCAGAAACAGAGAGAGAGCATCTGAATTTAGGCTGAATCTACACAGGTGCAAAAAAAGATATTCTCAATTTGTTAACTCTTTCTTCCGCAGATCTGATCAGTCTGTGGCTGTCAAAACTGGGAAGAAACAACAAGAAATGCTATTTTCTTGTTGGGACAGCCAAGAAAAGATCAGATCTGCACAACAGAGGATTGAAAAACGGATTTTTTTGTTTGTTCTTGGTGTGTTAATGCAGCCCAAATCTCAATTTGACTTAGAGTGGGTCTGGGGGAGCTTGCCTGCAGGTGGACCTGTGCCATGTTTAGGTTGATCAGAGTGCCTGTGTTGGCTGTGGAACTGGCTGTGTCTCTATGGCTGCCACATGGCTCACAACACATCGGGTCTCTGTCGCCAGCCACTACATTCAAGTTGCCTAGGGACCTGGCCAGTCTGGTGTGGCACAGGGAGCTGGCAGAGAGAAGGGAAGCTGTTAATTTACTCCAGATGGATCCATGAGTGGCTATAGCCTCTTGGTCGCTTTTCATGTCTTTGTGTCAACTCTACATTTTAATAATCACACATATCAAAACATAAATGAAGGAAAAATCCAGCCTAAAACACATTAGCACTATCTAAACACTGGAGGTTTACATTGCATTTCTGTTACCATTCTATTGCTTTAGGGTGTAATTTTGTATTTTTAATTGGTAAACAGGACAAACAATATGCATGGAGAGCAGCTGCAGCTACAATAGAGTTTACTGTGAAAATCATTAGTAAGCTCTCCCTCTTCAGTGCAGGATTTCTCCCTGTATGTTTGTTTAACTTCCCTGCAAATGGCTGAATTAACACTGACAGCTTTTGTTTTACTTTATCTACTTTTCTGTGGTATTGTTAAATACCACAGTAAAATGTCTTTGAGTAATAAGAAAAGCACTATACAAATAAAAATGCATTATCATTTTTATCTATTATTAATATTACAGCTGACTAATCATGTTTGACCTTTAGATGGTTGAATTATACACCACTGTACCTGTGCTGAGTATCTCCCAGTGAGGTAACTGGAGACACTTTAGTAGTTAGTCACAGATGTACAAAAATACAACTAAATGGCACCAGAAATGCAATGTTAATCATCAATGCAACATTTCAGATCGTGTGAATGTGTTTTAGGTTGGATTTTTCCTTTAAGTGAACAGCGTTGCATCGTTATTACAAAACTTACAATGAAAAAACATAATACACTGGGGAAAGGTGGGAAAAAACAAGTTGCTGTGCCACCCACCCCAACAATATATGTTTGACCTGAAAGTTTGATAAAGTTAATGAGTCAGAATGTCAGATCCAGCCACTAACCTGCCTCCTACTCCACTAGCTGGCAGTGAGGTTCTGGTCCTCTTCCTGCTGTCTGAACGGTCAGACAGAGCCGACGGGTCAATGCCGGGCTTACAGCTCTGTCCAGTGGACTGCAAAATGATCCTGCTGCAGAGGAGAAACATGTCACACAATTACTCTGAGACATGTTTTGGGTTTGCGCACACCGTTAATACAGAAACACCACCGACTTTACCTCAGGGACTGCGATGATGACCTGGTGTGAATCTTGTTCTCTTCTTGTCTGTGAAAACACAAGCAATATGACATTGAAACAGTAAATAAACCATTTAAGGAAAGGTGATGGGATAAGGTTGGAGGCAGACAGGGGGAATGCAAAAATAGATTCTGTATGGTGACAGGCAAGAAGCAGCCAGGGATTCACAGTTGTTACAGAATTTGAGAGTTTCAGGTTCAGTTTGGAAGAATTATTATTGCAGCGTCAGCTGTGGCAGCCATTCGAGGTAAGAGAAGCTAAGCATGTACCAGAAAAGGCCTGGAGGTGACGCTAATCAACACTGGAGGTCAAAGTGAGGCTGATAATTCTTTGCACAATTTAATCATTTTCATCTAAAAGTGATTCCCAACAAAGCAAGGATGTCTGTCCTATTGAAAATTTTAACTTTGAACAGTTGACTGTAAAACAAACATGAATCAGCAGTGGTGGATCCTTACAGATAAAGAAAGAGGCAAACATATAGCACAAAATCATTATGTAGTAGTAGGAAAGTTTCTTAGTGCAACTCAATCACCATCAGTGACAATCAACCACAAAGTGCTCATGGCCTGGTAGTTTGAAAATCTGGCAAGGAGCAGGATCTTGTACATTTTAAAAAGACCAGCTCTGCTTACTAGGACAAAGTTTACTTTCATTGCACAAAGGGTAAAGCAACCAGAGAGTGATTTTTTAAGCCTATTTTAACTTGGGTTGGGGTTTATAAAGAGATGAGGGGGCTCACTTACAGCATTCTTAGTTAGAGCTCCAGAAGGAGGGGGCAGGGCAGGGATTTTGGGGATGGACGGGCAGTAGAACTCATTGAAATCCTAACCCGTCTATACAGAAATGCAGGATGGAAGAAGGGAAGCCATACACAATCCACCACAGGGCAAGGCTACACAGGGAGGAGAGCAGCATGGCTACCAGCCATCTGAAAGGAGGACAAATCCAACAACAAGAGCAAAAAAGAAAAGAAAAAAAAAACATAACAAAAAGGAAGGAGAGACAAGAGACGTCCGGGCAGGACAGAAAGCCTCTAATGTTCTGCTTTTCCACTGGGACTGGATTAGCTCCAATACCTCTTAGAGACTTGCATCCAAGTGTCTGTCAGTAAGCTTATGTATTAGATTTGCTATAATGTGTTAGCAATTAGCCATGCATACTTAGTTCATAAGAGCACATCTAAAATGGTCAAATCCCACAGAAAAAAAATATTCTGTGTCCATTATCAATTGTGCTCTTCAAAAGAACCATTTTGAAAAGGAGCTGGCGTCTGTACAGAGACATGAACCTGAAGGAGGAAACAAAGCTCAGACGGTATGCATACTGATCCAGTCAAAAAGTCAATGGAAAAACACCAGGCAATTGACAATGAGCCCAGCCCAACATTTACTACATGTTACACATATAAACACACACATATTTAACATAAAGGCATGGCCAGGCATGCATGTCCAAGGGTTTCATGCTTGTTGCCATGCATGAAAAGCAGAAGAGGTTCAGAGCAATTTCATACAATCTTCAGTTTAATCTCCACTGTAATTTAGCATGCACTTCAATGTTACATAATAAAACAAACAATGAAGCCAGATGGTTGAGTTCAGCTGGGAGTTAGATGTCTGTGTCGCAACCCGTATGCTGATGTGCAATATGGCCTACGATGTGTGCAAGCAAAAACTGAACTCCCTTTTGAGAACGGACAAGAGCCTATTTTCAACCTGCCATTTCTGCTGTGACTGCCATATAGGATTATTTAAAAAAAGATCTGCTTCATTATATTAGCACTAGGATCAGGACGAGTTTGGAATCCCAACCTAAAACGATGCTATATTAAGCCACAAATTAAACCCATAAACAACTTTGTCCAGTTAGACAATCACCAAAATACTACTTGTAATTTCCAAAAGCACTTAGAATTTAAGCCGTTTGACAGGAAACTTGGCTACTCTAAAAAAACAATAATGAAGCGAAGTGAAAGGGGCTAGGGCCAATTGTTCTCTTCTAAAAAATTTTCTTATGGAAGCGCCAAGTCAGCGGTGCCAGCCAAGCACTAAAACATTGGATTCAACTAATCAAGATTTTGCTGCAAAACGATGATTAGTTGACTAATTAGTGCCGTTGTATCAGTACAGCGGGCTCAACTGGAGAGCTTTACTGTAACTTGGGATATCTTGGATAAGCCTAGATATCAAAGCAGAACAACTCAAGTATCCATGAGTGCCAGATAATGAGAGGCGTGTAAATGTTGTGCATTCACTAAATGCATACCCACTTCACACCATGGTCATCCAAAGAAAGGAAAAAGAAAAATCAATCAGCCATACCGTTAGCCATACCATTCACTGGCATAGCAACCATCTCTACAGGAAGAGGATGTCAGCTAGAAAGGAAGTGATGTGCACTTACCTCCATCATACAAAACCTCACATCCTCTCTCTGTTTTTCCTCTCCCCCACTCTTTCTCTGCCTCTCTCTGCTATCTTTTCAACGGCAGGCAACACACCGGCCACACTGTACCCATGAGGCTGCAGCAGAACACTACCGCCTGCCTGACACAGGACAACAAAAGCCAAAGCCATATGGGTACACCGGCAGAGGCCAGTCATCTATCATCAGCCACACTGACACCCAACCTTCCATAGCTGGATTTACACAGGCACAAACTATCTGTTTTTTCTCTTTTGTTTATTACTATTTACAGCACAGATCGGATCGTTTAAAAACTTTATAAAGGAGGAAGTGATAAATTTCATAGGACTTCCCCTTGTTCAGATAACAGCAGAAGGGTAAGATTTGTGCCACAGTTTTAGTACTGCTTAATAATTGCAGTATAGTGCCACCTTTTGGAAAACAATTCTTCTTAGTGATTTACACAAATCAATAAATTCATTTTTTTCCCCAACTCTAAGCTTTTGGCACAAGTACACCGCTACATTTTGCATGTAAGTTGAGGCTACAAGGTTGTTTACAATTGTGCCACTATACAGACTGCAGTAAAACTAATTACAAGAGTAGTTTTTTGAGAGCAATTTCCACACTATATCTTTAAATTTCAGATCTTTTGTGCCTTTCTAAACCAAGCCCTGGACAAAAACTGGAAGAACTTTATATCAACAAACAACTCCAAGCCAGCTTTAAAAGCAAGTTTGTCATTCACTCTGTATCTAAAATTTTATTCATTACTTCTGTGCATTACTCCCATGACTTTTTATCCATCCTTATCTCTTATGGATAGTAGATGGGAATGGAATGGATTCATATGACTTGTGTCCACAGCTGATAATGTCCACATAAATAAAGATGTAAAAGATAATTATTGCAAGACTACAGGGACACTGCCTGGGTTGTTGACTCATCATCAATACGTCACAGTTGTGGGATGAGACTGCCATGGTATGGGTAAGGGACAGGGGTCCTGACAGAGCCATGCCAACAACCTGACACAAACAGAACAGGACAGCTGACTACACTGAACGGCAAAAATCTGATGTGCAGGCTACGGTGAGTAAGAACAACACTCATAGAATGAAATGACAGATGTGACGACAAACGAATACATTAGAAAATCCAAAAAAGGCCTCTCCCTGGTTGTTACGAATCCTCACATTTTTCAAATCATAAGTTACATATGATTTGAAAACTGCTGTATGCGTGTCATCTGTGATACGAGGGACTGACAAGAGGAGAGGCATTGCTTATTTTACAATGCAGAAACGGGCCCGTGTGATGCATGATGGGAGTTGCAGGCTGTTTGGGTACTTACGATAGCGAGCCGGTGGATGATCTGGCCTGCCTCTTGCTCTTGAGCGCTCGCAGTTTATCACCCTGCGTTAGACCATTCCTCTCCTCTTCATCGTTATACTGAAGATTAGCCGGAATGAAGAGAGAAAAGGTGCAGTGCATTCTCTTTGTTAAATGGCACCGATGATTCCTTTATAATGGCTTTTTTTGCTGCTCATGGAAGTACATCCAAAAATCATAATAAAACCGTGTACATGTAAGCACAGGAAGTTAGAAAAAGCAATAACTCAAAACACACCAGTTCCAGTTCTTCTTTCTTTGGCGTCCTGTTCTTGTTGCTCCCGTTGATGGTGATGTCATCCACTCCAGACAGGATCCTGGTGACAGCCATCTTCCCGTTCTCTCGTTCACTCCGCATCTTCTCCCGGAACAGATCCCCCTCTGCCCACAGACTGCTCTGCTTGCTGCCATACATAATTACAACAAACCGTGAGAACAAACTCAGTGTTTCCCTGCCAAACCACTACCAGCATCACAGTTTAGCTTACTCAGCAGCTCCGTCTTCACAGGTCAAGGTCACATGCAACAGAAGCCTGGCAGTGTAATGAGCTGTCTGTAACACAACCTTGGAGTGGTGATATTTCAAAATGTAGAGTGCTCTAGTGAAGACCTACTCCTCAATGAAGTTCTGCTGAGGCCCGATGACAGATCCTGGCCGGCAAATCCGTATCCAAGCAATGGCTTCTGCAGCAGTCAGCCGATAATGCTTCATCATGTAGCAACCAATCAGAGTGCCCGTTCTCCCCAGACCAGCTGAAAAACAGCAGTACTGTGAGAAATAGCGTATATACATACAGTTTACATATACTGTGGTCTTTTATATGTAGATTCCTCACAATTTTCAGTTTAACTGGAAAGCACAAGCTCAAGTAGTGAGGTGCCCTTTCATCCCCTCTAAAACATGCCAGTTAGTTGCACATGGGCATCAATTGTCGTGGTGAGTGATACATTTTCATAACAGTATTCATATTAGCCTGTGAACACAGCATTTCA
>OMLB01036980.1:0-13998 GCA_900302555.1 Myripristis jacobus | reverse complement strand
ACCTTTTTTTTTTTTTTTAATTTTATTTTTTTTTTTTTTTAAAGCTCACCCAGATTAATTTCAGAAAGTCTGGACGGCCAAAAATCACATTAAAGGTGTTTTGAAATCCTTTTTTTTTCTGTCACTTGAAACACGGTGTGCAGCTACAGCGTCAAATCCAAAGCGATGACCTGCTTCCGCTGTTATTTCCGACTGATCAGATCGGAGCAGGTTGCTATGGTGACGACACAGGCATCAGTAACTACGTGCATCACTGACGCAACTTTCGAATGTGGCAGCAGGAGAAAAGCACAGAAGCTGCCGGCAGACGATTTAGTTCAGCGTCTGTCCGCAGCAACTGTCCAACCGCTGAGCCGCCCCGCCGCACGTCCATCACTCGGGGGTTTGACGTCATCGTGTGACGAGTGACGTAACAGACACTCTGAAATCCCGTTTGAGCGTCTGGACCGAGACGCAGCTGTAGAAATCTGACTGGAATCACATTTCAGACCGCCTCCAGAAGATGGTTTTGGATCTGATAGGCAAAAATCACGTTTCATGTGGTGTTTTGTTTGCTGCTTAGACTTCACAAAACCAATTTGGACACAGTCTGGATATGCCCAAAAAACACAGATTTGGGCCGGCCGTGTGAGGACGGTCTCACACTCAGGACAGCCTACAGCCATCATAAGCAACATGTCATCAGCAGCAGCATTCCCTCCTAAAGACACAGTGGTGCTCGTGCCATTCAGAGACAAATACTTTCATTTTAGTCATTATGAAGATATGTTAATGTCTGACCTTCTGACACCAGGGTTTTTTTTTGGCCTGGATGACTGACTCCTCACATACATTACACCGATATTTCACCTAAAAACACCACTTTAATTTACAAAGGCTATAGGACGGGCTCAGCCAGGCCTCAGCTGTCCAGTGTGACGTCTAAAGTGGCTAAATGGGCCGCGAGGGGTGACTTATATGACCCTGAACCTGTCACAGCTTCACGTCAGAAACCTGTTGGGTTCAGAAATAACACTTTTGTTGCACAGTGTGACACATGCAGACGAGGAAGAGAGAGAGAGAGAAATGTGGTTGAGGGAGATTAGGAACCGGTCGAGTCGGAGGGTTTGGCTCGCTTCAGCTGCTTTCCCTCGGCTTTAAATCTGAGCTGCAACACGGGAGTTTCAGACTGCAGCAGCGGGGAGCGGAGCGGAGAAGAAGGCTGACTACGTCTTCACAGGCCGAGCACAGCTACAGGTAAGAGATTTCAGCCCTTATTTCTTTAGAGGCGCTCTTTCCAGCTGGAATATTGGTATTGAATTTCTTGCACTTGCTTGTGAGAAGTTATGGCGGTGAACAAGGGCCACTGCAGGGAGGAAAAAAAATACAGCCACGGGGGGAGTTGATAGTCTGAGAAAAAACTCAGAATTTCCGAGATTCAAGTAACAAATTTACAAGAAAAAAACTTAAAAATAAAAATAGTTTTCCTTGTACTTAACTTTCTTAAACTCTTACACTTGGCTTGACTTTTCGAGGTTTGATCAACCGCATCAAATTCTGCTTTGCAATGGGTTTTAGTAACAAGGAAATATTTGTTATCTGAGCGCAGAATCACAATAATTTTCTTCGGAAAAGGCCCAAGTCACGGCAACGTCTCCTCAAAGTCCAGATGCTGATGAGAAGAACACTTTATTTCCTGAGTTTTTTCTCATAAATTTCCAACTTTAATCTCTGAATTTCTGAGTTTTTTTTCATGCAAATTTGTGACTTTTTAATCTCAGATTTTTTTTGGTTTTTTCTCATAAATGTGAGGTTTTTTTTCTTGTAAATCTACCTCTTTTATCTCAGAGAATATCCTTATGACTTAAATCTTGAAAAGTTTTGAGTTTTTTTCTCAGAATATTACCCTCCCTCCTGTGGCTCTGTAATTTTTTGTTCTCCCTGCAGTGGCCCTGGTACGCCATCGTGCAAAGCAGCCTGTCTAACAGCAAATTTTCCATCCGAACAGAGAGTAGGGCCTGGTTTTTGATATCTGCAGCTCTCTGCACTGTGTCACAGAGAAATGAGGCTCCTGTGGGTTTCTCCCGACAGAACAGAGAAGCTTCCTCACATTGAAATAAAATATTTTTTCACCTGCTGCTGTGGCCTGGATGCTCATATGCCTCACAAAGAAATGTTGTCGGAGATCTGCGACATATTGTTTCACTAATTTCAAGATGTTCCTGAAATGTTCCCATCGCAGGGAAAAACAAATCCAGTGAAGGTGTGAAGACAGCTGTCCGGTCATGGAGTGGAGACTGTGTTTCCTCCTGCTGCTTGCAGGTTAGTATCTCTCTCTGCAGCGTAGGAGATCAAACTACTTCCAGAAAACAGCTTTTCAAGGATTTTTAGATAAAACGTAGACCCAATACAGGCACTGTGGTTTCCTACTGATGAATGGAAGAAGCAACTAAAACATCTATGTGTTAAATGAAAATGGAAAACCAGGTTTTGTTCTGCTTTGCTTTTTGCTCTCGCCTCTGTGGCTTTCCCTCGTTTATGCTGCATATTCCATTCCTGTTGTCTTATTTTTTTCATGTCTGATTTGTTCTTTCTTTTGATGCCATCATTTTTTACGACAAAAATACAAGAGGAATAAATAATCCAAAATCCTGAGGCCATCAATATGACAGCATATTAGGGCCATTGTAGGGGGAAAATTACAGATCCAAGGGGAGTAATACTCCAAGGGGGAAAAAAAACCCTTTCTGAGATTAAAGTCGCAAATTTACAGTGAAAAAACTTGGGAAAAAAAAGAAAATTCTGAGATTATTAAGTCACAAATTAATACGAGAAAAACTGGGAAAAACATTTTTTCACAATTCCCGAATCTTTTTCAGAATCACAACATTATCATATTATCAATATTATCACCAGCATTTGGACTTTGAAGTGACTTGCGCATGTTCAGAAGTAAACAACAAACTGATTCGGATGCAGTGATAACTATTTTTCTGTTTTTTTCTGAATATTTCCTTTCCCCTCGCACCATATTTTTTTCTCCCTACAATGACCCTAATGCACTGTCCATTTGACCATCATTTACATGAAGAAAAATTAATAAAGAAATAAGAATTAAAGGAAGTGCTCAGCTGGCCTTCTCTTCCTTGCCTTACTTATAAAGCCGCTGTCTTGAATGCCTCATTTTTAAACGGGTTTCTCGCCATCATCAGCTCATGTTTTTGTTCCTGCATGCCGTTAATACCTGAGTCTCGTTGTGTCCGCCGCCTGCAGGGCTGTGTGTTCCCGCCCGCTGCCTCCCTCGTCAGTACCACTTCATCGAAGAGGCCCTGCCCTGGCTGGACGCTCAGGCGTACTGCCGGGAGATGTTCACCGACCTGGCCACCGTGGAGGACGTCGAGGAAATGAACCGCCTGATGAACACGGCCCAGGACGCCACGGGGGGTTTCACTGAGCTGGCCTGGATCGGGCTGCACCTCGCCGACTGGAGGTGGTCGCTGTCAGATGAGAGCTACTACGTTGACCAGGAGGCCGACTACAGGAACTGGGACGCCGGCCGGCCCAAAAACTTCCAGGGGAACCAGCTCTGCGTCCAGATGAGGCCCGGAGGGGTTTGGGATGACGCCAAGTGCTCCCAGCGCAGGTCCTTCGTCTGCTACAACGGTACCAGCTCAGATTTTACACATGCAGGAAGATGGATAAACCAAAAAAAGAAAAAAAAATGAGAAAGAGGGAGGCTATAAAGGTTTCCACAAGTCATAGTATTTGGTATTTTGCTCAAAACGTTGGAGTATTCCCTTAAAACCTACCCACTTACCCGAACTCTGAACCTTTCTTTCCCTCACAGGTGGATCCGATACGTTCGTCTTTGTTGACAAGGCAAAGTCCTGGTTCAGCGCTCAGCGGTACTGCAGGCGGTTCCACACTGACCTGGCCAGTGTCAGAGACCAGGAGGAGAATCAGAGAATTCAGAGTCTGACCAACGACAAGAACGTCTGGATCGGCCTGTACAGGTGAGGAATCAAACACGTGTCATGCTGCTAGGTGGGCGTTTTTAACCAAAGCAATTGACAGACTGATTGGTCGATGCTTTTTAGCAATATATACCACCGATGGCATCAAATCTCACCTCCTTTTTGAGCCAAACTGGATCACCAACAGGCCAAAAATTCCTGTTCTGAACTTTTCACAAAGACTTGTTTCAATTACAAGGCTCCGACACAGATTTTGTTTTTAAGTTTCTTTCATTGCACGGGAGAGTAAATTCTCCTTGACATTCTGTAGATCCTAAGCAAATGTACAATCCAAAATAAAAAAAACAACAGAAATCATCATTGGGCAGTTAAAAGCAAAACATAAGAGGTTGTTGAATTCATTGCTCTGTAAAACATATTGTCTTTAGTTTTAAATTGAGACTTTTGAAGCAGTGAAGTATCAATTGCCTCCAGTGCAGTTTGATTTATTTGGAAATCCTGTAATGGTTGAGGGATCTATTTTCTCTCACGTCACTGCATTGAAAAGAGAGTACTTATCAAGGTTGGTTGGTTACGAGGTTATTAAGAAGGTCCGGTTGCTATGTTATAGAGAAAACTAAATGGAAGTAGCATTTCCAGTTCCTCTGCATTACTTCTTGACCTGTTTTGTTTGATTTGAAGGTCCTACCTCTGCACCAAAATTAGGGATCTTCTCTGTTTTGTCAGGCAGGAGGAGGTAATAACATTCAAACAGAGGCCTGTCCCTGGTAACTGTTTGTTTTCCTCTCCAGGAAATGGGAGTGGTCGGATCACAGTGACGCCACTTACCGCAACTGGAGGCACGGGCAGCCCAACAACTTTGATGTCAACCAGGAATGCACCGCGGCAGATCTGGGCAACGCTGGCCTGTGGTCGGATGAGAGCTGCAAGAGGGCCTTCGCCTTCGTCTGCTACGGAGAAGAAAGTGAGCGGGTCCATCTGAGTTTTGGTTAAAGTCTATGAGTCTCATGTTGTGTTGTGTTTTTTTTAAATTCGGGAGAGATCCTTGGTGTGAAAAGCAGAGTTTCACAGTGTGGGTGGGACTGTGATGTTACCGTAGTAACCCTTACAAAAATGTCACATGTGAAATATGCCTTTTCACATGTGAAAACCTGAATTTCACATGTGAATTTACCATTTTCACATGAGACTGGAAGTATTCACATGTGAACTAATGTTTTCACATGTGAAAAGAAAATAATGTCACATGTGATAACTTTGATTTACTTTTCAGTTTTCACATATAAAAAGAAAACAGTGTCACATGTGAACTAGATATTTTCACATGATATGCTATTTCCACATGACTGAAATTTTCCACATGTGAAAAAAAAAAAACTGGTCACACAAAATCATGTGGAATCAGCATTTTCACATGTGACTGGCTTCTGGGCCAGAATTTCCACATGAAAACAGCATGAAATCACATCAGACGTGCATCTTCACATGTGTACTCCACATTATCACATGTGACTAATTTCTTCACATTTGAACTGTAATTTTTACATATGAAAACAACACATTTCACATAAAGTCACATGTGATATTTTCATCTTCACATTAATTCCACAATCGTGACTGGATTCTTCTCATGTGGACAAAAAATTTCACATGTGAAATAATCACACATGGTTTCAGACTACATGTGGAAAAAACTACATGAAAATCACATGTGAAACCATTAAATTATATTTCACATGTAGCTTAACATTGTTTTTTCTCCACCATGGCTTCATTTTGTAGAGGAAACCACCACCACCGCTAGCCCAACCACCACAGAGGAAGACTCAACCACTGACCTTACTGAGACAGAAATGACCTTGTCAGCCCAGACGTCAACCGCATCAGCGGCTCCAATGACTTCCGCTCCTGGTGAGTGAAATGGGAAGCATCAGAAAATACAGCTGAACAAATATTATTCACATAAATTCCACAAATTCCAATATGCTATGATGATGTGTACTTGTTAATGAATAACAAAGAGTGTTTTGTCTTTTGGACTGATGCCGATACTGTTACCAATATCTGCACATATCCACATATATTTTTTCCACTTAAAGGCAGAGAACATCAAGTCTCTCCTGCAGTGGAATTATATTGAAACAGGCTTGGATGTTGCTCTGCCTGAGTAAATCCTGACAACAGCCACAACCAGGGCAGATTCGACCTTTTTCACCTATCAGCATGTCATATCAGCAGAACTTCTCACTTCAGGCTTCATTTCTGTGTGTTTATTAAGCCAGTAACAAGTAGATGCAGAACAAGCATTTAATAGCCACTGTCTGGTGACTTTAAGACTGTCGCATCCAATCTGAACCATGTCTCCATTTTGCAGAAGAAACTCCCATCAGCACCACCAATGCGACGCCAAACCAAACAACCACCACACAGGCAGACCCAACCACTGACCTTACTACTTCAGAAATGACATCAGCCCAGACTTCACCCCCAGCAACGGCTCCAACACCTTCCACTCCTGGTGAGTCAAGTCATGTCTTTTAAATAAGAAGCATCAGAAAATATTTTTACTGGCAATATTATTCACATACTTTACATTAATACTTTTTTTGGTACATGATATGTGCGCGATGAAGGGTTAGTGTGTGATGAAAAGAAAGAAAAAAAAATACAAAGCCTCATGAGGCCATAACTTCTGCCTGCCATTAGACTGGGAACTTGGGTTATGCTGAAAATGACTGACTTTGTAAAGGGAATAACAACAATGTGCACTGCACCTGCACAATCCCTCCTAGCAGTGCTTATAAAGAGAAAAGTACACACCAAATATTTCAAATCTTCTCTCCACAGTGCCCTGGATACTAAATATAGCAGAAAACATCACCATATGTTTTTCAAATAAGTTGTGCTTTTTCTTCACTTTAAACCTGTGAGCCATCTGCAAAGAGACGCAAGTGCCTATTCAATTTCTGTTCTATTTGTGGCTAACCGAGGAATACTGAGAGAATAAGTTGGGGCCTAGAATTGAACTCTGTGGGATCCCAGAGAGGAGATGGGTAAATTACCGGACCTTGGTTGTCATTTTTACTGTTCTCTTTCAAAGTGAGCTCAATAGGATTTCTTTTGTCCATTTACACAATTATTTTCATCACCTCTATTTGCCCTGCATGGATACTTTTGTTCCAGCTAAGCTAAATTAAATGGTACTGACTTTTCATAATAGAGTATACTCACATATTTTTAATGTCTAAATGTTATCTTTACCCAGGCAGATTTTTCTTTCTTTCTTTCTGCTGTACTTTGTTTGCAGCATGTGAGGTAGTTGTGATCTGTGATAATTAACATGTTTGTTCTCTGCAGATGAATTTATTGGACTGGAATTATCACTTGCTGCCCTGAGGGAACTGAATGAGAATGACGTCAGAAAGCTTGTGGCACAGGTGACAAGACATTAAATTTTCTGTGTGTGTGTGTGTGCGTGTGTGTGTGAGTGTGTGTGATCTAGCTTTAGTTAGTTTAAGTTAGAGCCAAGAAAAATGTGGAAAATATTTAGACAGGTACCTAAGAAATTGCACTTGGGTCATGCAAAATTTGTCTAAATACATTTCTTGTGTTTGGCAGTTTCGCAATCAGCTGAGCGAGCTGGGACTCCCCAGTAACATCAGGGTGGGCTTGAGGATAACGCTGGAATAATGACAAACCCACCAACACAGAAAGAACAACAGAGTGCTGAAGATATCAAAAGAAGAAGACGACTTTGTTTTTTCCTCTCTGACAAATGAAAATTGAAAAACGAAGTGAATGGAAATGCATTTTTATTTCATATCCTACATTCAATGACATGGTGGTGGGCATACTTCCTTTCTCTCAAACTTTAAAATTTTATTTACACTGTTAAATTATTGTGTAATTTTATTTCCCTTTTGTATTTTCTTACGGTTATTACAGTTTATGTCAAAATGACTGCCTTCAATCCCTCATCACCGTATCAGCAGAATGTCATATTTTTTACACATTGTTAATTTTATTGTCCTCCCAAGAAGAGACATTTTATTTTTGCCAGCACCTGAATCCAACACAGTATTTCATGCATAAATAGCTATATGTGCATATAGCAATATCACATATCACACTGTAACCTCCAGTGTGTGCTACCTATCCGTTTTTAAAAATCTGTAGTATTCATAATAAACATAACAATTCTTGGTTTTGGGATAGAGAGATTGTTTCCATGTTTGTGCCCATGTGTGCATGTTTAAGGTGGAGGCGTACATGAATAAATTAATCAATAGAGTACATCAAATGTTATTTTGTGTCAGTGCAGTTACCTATGTTACAAATCCATGGATCAAACTGATCTGACACCGGCTTTGTAAACAGGACAGACGTTCCACAAACACACTAGATGTTCATAACCCCAGCTGCGAAAAATAATAAGTATTAAAATTTAATCAAAGTGAAATGAGTCATGTTGGTTTTGGTACAGGGCAGATATAAGGTGAAATTAAATCTTGCTCTTCCTTTCACCCCCTACGGTGTCAGCAGATTGTCATAAACCTCAATAAAACAATGAAATATGATCAATTCCAATCATGATCTACTAAAATTCCAGGGAGACATTCAAAGAACCAAACAAGTTACGTGACATATTTATTGGCAGCTGCCAGGAGGAATAAAACTTCATGGGTCATATTCAGAGTAAATGAAGCTCAGGTATGTAGGTCACTTTCTGTAGCCTGTCCTCCCAGCAGCCATGACTCGACATAATAAACACTTTGACACTTTTTTTAAAAAAAAAACCTTTTTCTTGCCAAGTGGTCAACCGAGTTTGTCAGGAATAAGACAGACTTGGCTTTATTTATTTAACTGATATCAATCTCTTTAACATCATAGTACATATTAAGTGCTATCACTTCATTGTATGTCCACCTTTCATTGTACCAGCCCATCAGCGGTGATGCAGGGCAGTTAAGGAAGGCGTGTGGTGGTAAAACTGCTGTTTACAAGGTAGAAAAAACCCATAAAACCAACGGGACAGTCACACCGCAGCTGTGAGCTCTGAGCTGAACTGAGAACAAGAACAAGCTTCATCAGGTAAGAATGTGTCTTGAAACCTGTCATTCATTAGAGCAATTAATTAATATATATGTAACAATGTGACTGATTCTCTAATCTAAAGCGAACTACAATATGTAATGCCATTTGATGGATGTGGCTTCATTTTTAGCAAATTTGTTACATTCAAAAAATGTTTACCTTTATAAAAACCTTTACAGAGGAAGTGCTCTGTCCTTGAACTAGAACTGCTGGTCAGACGGAGGATGAAAATTTATTCCTTTTTCGGTACTGTAAAGGTAACGCTGTTTTTTGATGAGGTGAAGTGTTTTCTCAACAGTGAATTAAAGGTAAACCTGTCTTGGATTGTCTAAAAAGCCTTTATGGTGTTTTTTTCTGCGTAACTTGAATAATAAAGATTTCTTCTGTTGTTGTTCAAACTACACACACAGGGTGAACAACCGTGTGGTGTGAGAAAACAAACAAACAACAACAATTATTATAATAATCTCACTTAAACAAGGATTCAGCAGTTCAAAGAGTTGTTTAATCGAGGTTTAAGCTCAATTTCCACTCCTGATTTGCCAACAGACTGAAAAACTCAGAGAAAAAAAAAATCTCTTCGTGACCCACTGGCTTATACATTTAGAAAGCTCTGTCTAGATTTTCTCAGTGGAGCTACAATGGAGTTAAATACAGAGGAAAAATGAATAATCTAAAACAGACACAATAGCCATCAAGTCTATGCCACACCTTAAAACTAAAAGAACAAAGTAAACCCGCTGGTTTGCAGCGATTTTTAACAATCTGAAAAGGAGAAATCCAGCATAGAATGGGGAGAGCTCTGTTCTTTTCCCATTAAGCCCCACTGAAGCTCTAGCTGCTGCCTATGTGCTCATGTTTGGAAAGCACAATTACATCCTAAAATGACAAAACCGTATTAGAAATACAATGCAAGTCACTAATCCCTAATTTTCACTGAGAGAGCGTGTTTTTCTTTTCTTTTTTTTGTACAGGACACTGCTGTTTGTGTGTTCCTGTTTTTCCCCTCAGTGATAATAAACTTGTATTTTCTGTTCTTTCCTTCTGTCATGAGGCCTGTTCTTTTCAATTCTCAGTCATTTGTGGTTTTATTTACAGATTGTGCTGCTCTTCCAATGAAAAGGATAAAAAATAAAACTAGCCTTGTCTCTCTCTTCCACCAGGACGACAAAAATAGTCAGACCACCATGGAGAACAACACTCATCGTGTTTGCAGTGTTCCTTTTGAGTGGGGAGTGAGAACCCAGTCCTTTGAAAAAAGGCTTGACTTTAAAGGATTGCTGGTGTTTCATTTGGCCCTGGGGCTCATCAGTTTCGCCGTGGCCTTCTATAAGCACCGCAGCAAGCTCTGGGATTCCCCAAACGTCTCCGTCTTCCTTGCCTCTCTTATTTTCAACGACTTCATCGGTGCCATATCAACAATCCCCTTTATGCTTCTGATATCGACAGTTGACTGCGACCCAAATGTCTGCGGATGTTTTGTCTCCTTGTGGTTTGGGTCTCGACACTCTGGATTTCTCCTCAGCCTCCTGGTTGCCCTGGAGAACTTCCTGCCGCTGAGCCGGCCACGATGGGGGGCCAGGCTGCGCTCCGCTCACATGTCGGTGCCGATCTCGCTCGCCGTCATGATCCTCTGCTTGCTTTTAGTGGAGGAACTTTATGTTTCTGTGGGGATAGGAGCTGTCGCCTGTGGCTTAGTTTCAGTGGTCATTGCATCATATTCAACTCTGCCTGGCCCCAACTATTCGACCAACTGGGCAAGAAAGATCCTGGGTTTGGCAATGAACACATTCCTTATCGTGTTTCTTCCCGCATTTGTTATTGAGTGCCTAATAGTCAATGCCATTAACACAGGGGCAGATCTTACTAATTATCTCATCGCACACAATATCATACTTTACTGGCTAGACATGCGTCTCATGATGGATGGCCTTCTGTGTTATTATGTCCTTGATGCGCCTCATGCTGAGGAGCAGCTGCAGCGGGGTTTTGAAAACCCTAATTTTTCTCCGTCTTATAACACATTTCAAAGACACTGAGACAGACGGTAAAAAATGTGATTATTTTTATGCCAGTGTGAACAGCAAACAAAACACACACTGATCGGACATTTTCCTGCTGAGGTGACAGCTGTGTGAGTGTGTCATTATTCATATATTGTAAGCAGTGGTGGGCCAGAACTAAACATGAGACACAAGCGGTTGCCAATTTAATAGATATATGGGAAGATGTTTTATTTACAATAAATGAATATGCTAATACACACTAAACCATCCTTGTGTTGTAATAAATCTAATTCAAAGCACCTTCATGGATTGTGCTAAGGCTCTTCATGGCTTTTATTGATTTCTAATAAATCTGAAAAAAGTAAACACTAGGGCCTTTTGGCTCCTGCTATTTCATTCTACACCGGACAAGGCAAAGCTGTTTAAACATGACTGTGCTGCTTTGTCTCTTTCATTCATTCATTTATTTATTCATTCATTTTTCATTCCATACACAACATTGAGACACAGCTAAAATCAATCATGGTGCTGTTCCGATCGAGAAAGAGTGAAAATGCATCATCTTCTGAAAACTCCGCCAACCAATCAGCACCATAACATGAAGCCTGCCCAAAACCACGCATTGTCAAACTCTCACCTCCCCTTTATACTTGGCCCGACAAACCCCATTCAAACTTTACAGGGCAAGTGGAAGTTTACGTGTGCAAAAAATAATTTTGATATGTGTTGTAGTCTGGGAGAAATCACACTTTAAGTTACCTACATTACAAATCCATGGGTCAAACTGATCTGACACCGGCTTTGTAAACAGGACAGACGTTCCACAAACACATCAAATGTTCATAACCCCGGCTGCGAAAAATAATCAGTATTAAAATTTAATCAAAGTGAAATGAGTCATGTTTGTTTTGATACAGGGCAGATATAAGGTGAAATTAAATCTTGCTCTTCCTTTCACCCCCTACTGTGTCAGCAGATTGTCATAAACCTCAATAAAACAATGAAATATGATCAATTCCAATCGTCAGGGAGACATTCAAAGAACCAAATGAGTTACGCAACGTATTTATTGGCAGCTGCCAGGAGGAATAAAACTTCATGGGTCATATTCAGAGAAAATGAAGCTCAGGAATGTAGGTCACTTTCTGTAGCCTGTCCTCCCAGCAGCCGTGACCAGTGCCGGCTCTACCCATGTTGGCGCTCTAGACAAAATGCCTCCCTTGCACCCTGAAATGGTTTTATATCGCTGTTTTCCTTTACTGAAATGTGAAGGTTTCTTGTCCTTAGAAGATCCCTTATCTCTATCTGAATTTGGGATATGGTGTGAAAAGCGTCTGAGGTTGCTGTCGATGTTCTCCGTGCTTCAGGGGCGCAGCTGCAAAATCTGTTGCATTCCCGGCACCGTCATCTGATGCATAGACAGGCTGAGATGAGCAGAAAAAAGAAAGAGTGGGGCTTTTTGGGCTTTTTAATATTTCAGTCAGAACCAGACCGTGGTACAGCTGTTTGTACATGACTGTGCTTGCTGATAGACATTGCTCTCAACTTTCCTATTTTGTCAGCTGATTGCAGTCATCATAAAAAGACAGTAAAATTCACAGGAAGAGGACGTTGAATTATGGTGAAAAAAAAAGGTGGAAAAATCATTATTCATTACATTTCAGCACTTCCATCGTCTTTCTCCTGCATGCAAATGATTGTGCATGATGTCAACTTTGGGATTTTTAAATTTTTTTTATCAAAAACACTTTAACATAGCTATGAATGGCATATACACGCAGAAATTCATTTTTTTATGACTGTAAGGAAACTTCACTCTGACATTTAGTAAGAATAAAGGACTGTATTAAAGGCAGCGCTTCTGTAGGTACTAGTGCACTCGTTAAAATTAAAGTTAAAAGTAGATTTGAACTCGTTTTCACTTATTTGAAAATGTGCTTGTCAAATATCACGTCATAGCTTCCTTACTTACCACTTGAAAATGCAACTTTAAACCATTTCAATTGACATTTTGAATATAGCGTGTCTGGAGAATAATAAGAAAGCATTAATTATGTATTTTTATAGTGCAGTCTATCAAACAATCAGTGCTAACCTGGCTGTAGAGTCTAGATTATAGTTCAGTGTGGTGCACAATATGTGAGGCGGATATTTCCTCAAACAGGTTGTGTTCAGGGACCGCTGGTAACCAAATGCACTCGGGGTCGAGGTTTTGCATGAAATGACATGAAAAAGTGACAAGAGGGGGGGAAAGAAAACACAAAAATAAAAATTCAGCTTGTATTTGTGTGGCAGACAACTCTGTGTGGACGGCTGGAGCAGCAGTACAGGTAAGTCGGTCCTGAAAATAGATGTTTAGTTAAAAATCTGCTCACAATTTTAGAATTAAAACAGCACAAATAATCTGTTTTTTTTTTTTTTTTAATTAATCACACCTACTGATGGTCGCTTTTTTTTTAAATCTTATTTTCCATCCGACTTGTGCTGTCTTTGATGACCTACATGTATTTATATTTTTGTGCTGAAGGTCGTATTATGCTTGATAAATTCAGGAGTAACATTTTTTTCTGTGTTTCAATGTGACTGACTGATAAATTATTATATATAGCCTATATGTATATATATTTTTTTATTTTTGTTGCATACAGATCAATGTCGTGCATGCAAGCTGCTATCCCTTTTATTGGTGAGTTATTAATCCTGATTAATTTACTAAACCAGCAATGTTTTCCCTAACTTGTTGTGGTTAATCCAGTCAGTAATTTCAATTTTCAATTTTTTCTTTAGATTTTTAGGTTTAATTAATTTAATTTTATAGTTCAGATGCCTTGATGCTATTTAAACCCTTTGAAAGCTGAGCAGATTGACTTGATTTCTGGAAAAAAAAAAAACATGGAAGAAAAGCCATATGAGCAAATTGGGAAGACGTGATCCAAAAGTTAAAA
>OMLB01036963.1:5794-28017 GCA_900302555.1 Myripristis jacobus | reverse complement strand
AACATACGCAGAAGAAAAGTCTGCCTGTACGCAGATCGCAGTGCAGCTTGTGTGTATCCAGCCTTGTTTCACTTTGCTTTGCTTCCTGTAAATGATAAGTATGCGGAGCGGAGGCTGGCTGTGGGCGGAGCAGGGAAGAGCTCAACGCCCACATGGGTACGCTCGGTTTGAGTCCGAGGAGCACCAGCCGGGTGGAGCTTGCAATCCTCTACTGCTCGCTTATTAATAGATTATCCACGTATTTGTGCCGCTATTGTATACAATTTTTAGATACAATATTTAAAAAGTAATGTGGATGGCACAAAGTTCTTAGCCAAACTTCAGTAAGGACAACAGAGTAGTGAAGTGAATGTACCTGTCAATCTGAGTGGTGGCCTGACTTAGTCAGCAGATGAAATGGTGCACAACCACAGAACATGCAAACAAGAGTGAATACTAATTTACTCATATAAATGCTTTTTTTCAAGATTTATTTCTATTTTCAGGCATAAAGTCTCACAGCCCCAGGGCATCTTTCTGCACCTTGACACCCAACCATGGGCGCAAATTTAGGGGGGGTCAGGGGGGACAAGTCCCCCCCAATAATTATAAAAGATAGATATTTATAAAATTTATAATAGATATTTATAAAAATAAGATTTTCCTAGTAAACTTATGCATAAAAATAGTAAATGGGTGCATAAATATCCACCAGAATGCAGGAAATTAAATGTAAGATGCTCAAAATTTCCAGGGGGAGGATCCCCTGACCCCCCACTAAATATGTCCACTCCAGTGTCTAAGGGAAATTTACACCGTTGAATCCCACCCAAATCCAACAAATAAGAACAGTTGAGAAATCAGCACCAGTAAATGAAAGAGAAACTGATCAAATGTGATAATAAATCACACTGGTTCACACAAATCAGATTCACGTATGTTTTTGTCAAAATGAGTCAGGCTCTGCATCACGGTCAACATTTCTGATGTTATAAAGCTCATAGGGTGCCGTTGAACGTGATACTGCCTTTAAGCCTACCCGCTACATTTGGGAAATGGGAAAATATCTTTTGTAGATCAAACTCTCTTCAATCTTGTTATATTTACTTGTAGAAAAAAAACAAAACAAAACAAGAAAATTGTACTTATCTGCCTCAAGTTCTGTGGAAAATGTAATTGTTATTTATTACAGTATAACACTGACCACTAACCAATAACAGTTAATACAGCCATCTTGGCAATAACCATATTCCATACAACTACCTCTGCACTGGACCAAATATATAGTATTTACTTTTATATCTATATGCATTGGTTATTTGAATAAAAGAAAGTATTTGATTTGATTTGTCATCAGTCAAATCAGTCAAAATGCTCCTTAAACAGTCTAAAAAAGCTTTTGTTCCTGTAGACACCCTGAATCATCTCCTCCTTGGTTTCATTTTGTGCCGAGACACTGTCAAGTATCACATTTGTTAAAACTGGAAGCAAAACGCACAACTCCTTATTCTGGGCACTAAAGAACCCGTGGCCCCACTTTTGCCTCTGGTAGTCTGCAAAATTTCAGCATCTTATCGATCTGCTCCACACACCATCAAGTCATAGTTATGACCCCGAGTGTAAAAAGTCACCCCACCATCCACACTGGCGCTTGTGAATTGAAACAAAATGGATTTTGTCACCATAAACAACAGCTGAAGGGTTTTAATTTCATAACAGGTGATAAAGGTAAAGAAAACATGGAGCTTATGTGATGTTCACTGCATCTTATTTATGACGTACAAACAACCGTGTCCCCTACAGTTTTTCCACAACCTAACAGTAGTCTGAAGCCGATCAATAATTAGTATCAGTCTATAGTTAATGTTACTCTGTTGCAAGCAAGCAACCAGGATTCATTGCAGAGAAGCCTCTGATGAAGACCAGGAGCTGCACGTGGCTTAGCTGATGGCTAGTTACACTGGAGAGCCTGGGGACGGCTGCCTTTCTCCCCCCACTGGTCTCAGTCCTAATGCCATGTAAATAACATGCATACTCCATTATAATGATCCGATAAACCATGTTAATGTAAGACATTCACAACAGTCCTCTATCTGCTCCGTCTCCCTTGTTGGTGAGTTGTAACATTAAGCCCTGAAAAAATGGAAAGAACAGAGGGAGATGACTAATATGCATAATCCTACCTCCTGATGCTTCTATCAAGAGGCAACATAGAGCGCAAAGTTCGTTATACAAGTAAGCTTCACAACATAGCAAGCTGGATCTTCCCCCAGGATCCTCCCTAAGCCCAACTCTTGTGTTGCATTGATATCAGCCTGCGAGGATATCAAAGGAGCAGGGCTTTTGTGACACCTAATAGCTACAGCCACCTAGGCTCCTTCTGTTCATTTTGTCAGAGGGAACAGAGCACATGAGAGGGTCACACATGTGCCTCATTTACAAATAGACAGTGACTCTCCCAACAAGCACATATGGACCATAATGGGGGGATGGGATGGGTACAAAGTGCAGGGTATTTTTCCACAGCCTGCAACTAATGACACACCGCCATAGCTGAGGTCAAAGAAGACACTGCAAAGTGAATCCAATTCGCTTTTATTGACTCAAACGAGGACTGTGGAGTAAAATAAAGATTTGATGGCAGATGATTGTCTTCGAGTCTTGCTTGAGGATTTTGGAAAAGATTCACATAAGGCCTCTGGAAGCAACCTGAACCATCCTTGCCATAGTGTTTAGCCTCTCTGGGTGGGAAATAGAAATAGACTTTAGTCTTAATGCAGACAGGTCCAGATGTAAATTAAATAATCACGTCAGCATTTTCTTGTAACAAATTACATGGTAACACATGATTCTGCATAGACTATTTTTAAGACGCCAGTTATTAGTGGCTATGAGTGGCTATTTGCTGATGTTTCATTTGTGTATGTATATAGCTTTATTAAATTCTAACCCTGTGCAAGGCAAAACAATTGACTTCTTAAGTACACCAAAAGTCAAATGTCCAAAGCTCCGGGATTGGCTTTTTAAAAATTCTCCTTACCTGCCCTTTGTAAGGAAACATGAGTGCTTACAAAGATCAGTGCAGCAGTTTGCTTGATCCAAGCAGGGCAAGTGGCAGGTTTATCTATAGTCTCTATACATGGATGATCAAAACCGTGAGCATCTGTTTTTGTTGTGGCTATAAAGATGCCACTCAGTTCCTGCAAATAAAGACCTACCATCTTACTTGAATCTAAATCCAACATTATTAAACAAAAACATTTTTTACACTATAATATACAATTTGTTACAGTCTCTTTAACACGGTGGCAAATTATCAGTCTACCTGGCCCAGTCTGAGGTGCAGCTTGAGTCTGCTAACATGGGCCTATCACATTAGTCTGAAGTGAGATCTCAGGATCCCAAGGGATGCCAAGGTGGTCCCAAAAACAATGGGGAATAGTATATATATATTTTTTTGCTTTTTCATTAGAAAGCAACACAGAAAGGATGTTGTTCTGATAGGTTTCCCACTTTTCGTCTCCACTTCTCTAAAACAGACAGCTGTCCAGCTCTGTGCCACAGATTCCAAAATAAAAACTCCTGCAGGTCATCAAAGGGGGGTCTGCGGTGTCACGCGTGTGTTTCTGGGGGACCTTGGCACGAAAAAGAATGAGACCCCCTGTCAGAGGATGAGGACTCCTGTTTGAGCTACAAATGGCAGATGGCATTCAGTTTTGGAAAATCAGTTTCTAAGCCCTGACAAAAATGGACAAAAATATGAACATAAGATGAGCCTGTGCGTGTGTGTGTGTGTGTGTGCGTAGAAGTGAAATTAAATTAAACAGTTGTTTTCTAAAGAACCATATTTTGCCATATGGAAGCACAAATCTCACAGGATGCATGTTTTGCTGCTGTCATTGCAGATTAATTGGACATGTTAGCTGAACTGTCACGTGGTCTCGGTCTTATTGAGCTACTCACTGTCTGGCTCAAGTGATCAGATTAGAAGACTTTCGCAAACTTAGGTTACATCCGGGGAATTTTAGTATTTCAATGGTGACGGGGGAAAAAACATGTTGACAAGGCTGATCCACCAAAATCCTATCATTAAATTACAAAACTGCAGATATGAGAGGGCCATGAGCGAATTGTATTTTCTGTCTGGCTGACGTTTCAAAACACATTTGTATACATTTTTAGCACCAGCGTCTCAGTTCTAGCCTTATATTAACGTTCAAATCATGTAATTTGACTATTGGTTTGGGCCGCACCCTTAATAGACCTGAAAAAAATCGCCTGTCAATTGGTCTCCTCTTGCAATCGTCACTCTACATTGATCCGCCCCCTCCTTCTCCTCCTTGGACAACAGGCCTATATAAACAGACAGATCCATCTTTCTCCGACCTACCTAGTAACATCATGATAACCATTACGTGGACCACAGATGGGAGGGTTCACAGACTGAGATTGCCGTTTATTCCAATAGAAACCTCAGAGTGAGAGAGACGCAGCCGTGACTACTCATCCAACACACCCTATACTCAACATTATCTCGGCATCACCTGTTGTTCGCATCGTTAAACGGTGAGTGCATCTCTCAGGCTTTGTTGTTTGTTATTTGAAGAGAATACGAGGCTCCTCATTTTTGGCAAGATTTTGTGGGCATCTGTTACAGTGTTTCCGCTGCACAAAAGCATATAGCTGTGCTGCATGTTTTGCAGAAACATACTCCTCATTCTTGAAGAAATGACCAGAAAAATAACATCTCAAGCCAAAACAGGAGAACATAAATACTGTGACAAATCCAGACTGCGTCTAGGGGAAATTAAATGACACCCCGTCTTCCTCTTCCTGCCTCGCCTGGGGAAAATGTTTTTTTTATGTCGTCATGTTGCCTTGATTTGAAAGAAAAAACAAATCACTCTTCTCCATATTATGTCTTAGATATGTCATAAAGCAGTGGTCCTTGGCTTTATAATTTACTGAAAGAAAACTTTGGTGCAGCAACAGGTGGCATGTTTTTCCCGGGCCGGAATCTAGGCGAGATGCTGAGATGGACATGGAGAAAGTAGGGCGTCATTCAGCACCGAGGACAGCTCCCACGTCGAGGGCTGCTCACATCCCACAGTTGCAATCCACATGGCCTAAAAGGTTATCTGCTGCTATTATTTGTCAAGTCTGTGATATGTCTACTGAATACTAGTAGTCTATTATTACATAATTGGCCTTAACAGCACCAACATTCAAATGTACCTGCTGTTGGGAAACTGGTTTGATGATGTTTTGAGGGTGTCTGGAACACCTCAAATGTTTGTTCGTCAGGCTACAAGATCATTTTTGTCAAGACAGAATCAAGCCATTTCTGTCACAAAGATACAAAAATGACTGAGTTAGTGGACAATGCTGCTAATGTCTTCTGGAGTCTCATCTTGATCTTCTATCTGAAGAGAATGCTGGCTCTGCTCAACGCTCCATCTCTTTTTTAATAGTTTGAAATAAGGACTTAAGCTGTACAAAAAAAAAGAAAAAAGAAAAAAACACTTTCCCCTCTTTCCCTGTGTCTTTGCTACCTTTTCCTTGCTAAACTGTCCCCCTCTTCCCATCCCCCTCTTCCACTGACTCCCAGTCTTGTTGCATAGCTACCAGCTTAGAAACATACTGGAGATGGGGGACCATCTCTGTCTCTCTTTTTTTCCGCCCCTCTCCCTCGGTCCACATGACTTACTAGAAGGAAAACAAAAATTACGAATATCACAGAATCACCGTAGAGTTGATTCTCTGTGTTCACAGTGCCATCTCCAGAATTTCAATAGGTAATTGCAAATTATCCAAACACTAGGTTTGCTCTTCATAGCATATGGTGAACAGTGTTTATTCCAAGTGCTGTGCTGTGATCCCTCCTCTCTCTGTGTTTTCTCCCCTCCTCCTCCTGTCTCCCTCTTTTCAGAGAGGCTGAAAGGTTGGCATTACAACAACAAAGGAAGGATGGAATGTCAACAGGCTTCAGAGAGAAATGGGTAGAGGGAGAGAGAGATGGGAATTGCATGTAATGTTTCTGTCTCCTATGTTTGAGGTTCACAAGCTATCAGTATGGCATTCAGATTCTGATCGCTGAGGTTGCATGCTCTGCGATGCCAATATCACACACACACACACACACACACACACACTCAACCTGAAATGCTTTAACATGTGTCTGATTATACTACAAAACAACAATGTAACAATTCATACCATTTATTATATAGAGGGGATAACAACTTTAGTATTTCTAGGTCTCGTAATGTTACAAGGCTCTTTCTTTCCCTTTTTTTGTAGGTTCGAGCGATGGATTTGGTGCAACCAGCGGAGAGGAGGGGAGAGGAAATGGAGTGAAGGTGTTGGTGGTGCTAGGTGGAAGACTAGTGATTTTGTTGTGATGCTGTTCAAAGAACAACAAGTCCCAGTCTGCCTCTCAGCACAAGCAATGCTCTTCAGTCTGCTTCACCTCAACCTGCAGAATCTGCTCACATTTTCATGTTTCCACAAATTCCCCTTATTGTCCCTTATAGCAGTGGTACATTCAGGACTACATGTAATACAGTAATCATAAGAAAGAATAACAAATTACAGCCAAAACTAATGGAGGGACACTCATGGAGCCCGAATCAAAACTGCACCTGGCAAAAAAAGCTGCAAAAATTGAAATACTAACATACAACATGCACTGAAATCAACACATATTCATTTCTTTTCATTTCAATAAGGCTTACAAATATAGCAAAATATCTACATTACAACATCACTTTTATTCTAAATTCTACTTTGCAATTATTCTAAATAAATATTAGTTAGTATAAATGTTTATATATCTGCAATGGAAATGTATGTGCTCTCTATGAAAGTGGAATAAAAGTGGAGTGTAAATGCTTACAAATAAAGTATAACTGTGTGTTCGTCATTTCAACACCAATAGTCATGTGGGAGAGAGGATGTAAAGCCAACATATATTTGCGGCACTCTGGTTACTGAGGTGATTGAAAAGAAGATGAAAAAAAAACAAAACAAAACAAAACAAAAGCATCAGTGACTCCTGTCCTTATGCCCTGTTACACGGTTCCACTCTCAAACTTATTAACACTCCCGGATGAGATGGCTAAATAAATAAATCTGACACATCTCATCCATCTATCAGAGGTAAGAGGAGTCTCAAACCCTCAGTGGGCTCCAGCAGCTGTAGTGGACTGTGGACAGCACTTGTCTCCTTTCCTCAGTGGTTCCCTCAGTATGTGTAGGAGTTTTGAATGACCATGTCCCTGAAAAAGGGGAACCAGTGTCTGAATAATCACATGAAGAGGTGTATGTTGGGTCGAAGGACTCCTTCTGGTGAGTGGCCCCAGCTCTGGAGAGATACAGTGCTGCTTCACTGTAGCATGGTGATATGCCCTCTGAGGAAAGGAGCAAAAGACATACATTGAAGTCTAACACACAGCAATAGCGGTGGTATGACATCGCAGTTGTTAGAAAAGGCTGGCCGACTAACCTGACTGTGTTTGTAAGGCACAAGGTGCTGGTAGTGACTGACACGTTGCTGTGTTGCATGGCCAGTTCATGTTGTAAAGAGCCAAAGAAACCATTTACTGCAAACTTAGTTTTAGTTTAGGGGCCCATGAAAGGAAAATTCATTTTTACCTACAGGGAGCAAAAAACAGCTAGGGGTTGTACAGTTATAAAGTTAAAGCAGTTTGTACACACAAACTCTCCATTCCTGTTTGTTTCCAGAAGTTTTTCTGTAATACACTTCGCTGCCAGTGTTTGGTCTGCGTATGAGGTGGATGCAGCACTGGGCCTTTATGAGCTTCGATTAATATCAGCAAACAGACCTGAGCAAATATGAGATATCTACAGTCAGCAAGGTGTCTGCACAGCAGACTCCCCCAGCGGAAAAGACACAACCATGATAGATCCTGCACTCTCCTCACTCTCCTCCAGCACTGGTGTAGCAGATGATGCCATGCTCGTGAAGAAATTTACCTGAGGGAGAAGGGGGAAATACAAAACACATGAACATCCAAAAACACACACCACCAAGCTGCTTCAGCATTAAATCAAAGTCAGCCAGCTGTACCTAAAATATCAAAAGCAAGAACATAAGTGCAAACAAATCTGGACTAAAAAAAAAAGAAAAAATGAAAAAAAGAAAAAACTGGGATATTATTGAAAATGCTTTAAGGATTAGACAATGAGTAAAGGACATCTTTTTTTCTGTTGTGGGCAGCATATCTGCATAAGTGACCTGATATGATCCTCATCTCTGCTTCACATGTCAGATGGGGTGCATCTAATGTGATTTAGAACTACAACATCAAACCCATCTCATAAAACAAGCAAAACACATAAAAAGTCACCTCATGTAATTTGTATCACATCCAATCCAAAACATAGTTTGATACACTGTCCCTCGGTGTGCTATTAAAAACCAAGCTCACATTTTCATTTTTCTACAAACAAAAGCAACAATGTTATCGTTCTCCTCTTCATTATGACCACAGACAACGTGCCTTAAAGCCCCTTTCACACAGAAAGCCAGCAATGTTTTAATTAGGAATGCATCATGGCTGGTCTCATTCACACTGCACTCTGTAAGTCTCCAGATTGGCGGCATGCTGGTGTTTCATATATAAAACCAGGAACTGCTTTCGTTGCTAAGCAACACAAAAGAATGGAGTGCGTTTTGTTTATTGGCCCATAAGAATGCAGACAAAGTTTCAAGGTTTTGAAAATGGCTCAGTATAATAATGTAATATTATACCCAGTATTTTATTAATAAATTATTCATATGCTCTTTCAGAATCTTATCTTTGAAAGAGCATATGAATCGTGTAATGCATATTAGACGTTCTTCTGCCGAATCTCGCATATAGCAGGAAAACCAGCTTTGAGCCTGTTTGGTGATGGTTTTACCCATCATGTACAACAACAAACCTGCTTATTAGGCCTGCTTCATGTGAACCTCTCCCTCCCCTGGTGACCAGCAGCGACTCACCACTCTCAGGGTCAGAGAGGAGGGACACATCCCCTGTTACAGCCTTCTGGGCCCTCAGCATCAAGCAATTCGCTGACACCTACAGGACAGGGACAGAATAACACATCACAGCCACAATCATGCACATATGGTCCCTTTATTTGTATTGTTGAGCTTGGAATCAGATCACAGCCACCACCATGTCTTTATGAGAAAGCATGGATTCACAGACAGTCAAATAATTATGACTATAATGTCTGAAAAATAAAGACTCCTGCCAAGTGTCCGGCAGGTGATTTTAGAGGGGAAAAAAAAGAAAAGCAACTGTTAGATGTGACAAATGAAGTGCACAGGAGGTGTTGTGCAGACAGATCTCAAGAGCACAGACCCTCTGCAAGACATGCTCCCTCACTGTTATTACTATCTGGGCACCCAGCCTGGCGAAATGGTATGCCAACTGTTCCCTGAAGCCTGTACTGGCACCCGCCACCACCACCCTGGCACCTCGGAGGGACTCTTGGGGAGGGAGAAGTAGTCATCAGTCAGCATGTGGTCATACATGTGGTCAGGAAGTGGACGACAAAAATCAGGGGAGGAAAACGAGTGTGTGTCAAATCAGGGTAGAGATCAAGGGCTGCACGTATATCAGATATAGGTTACACCTCTTGGCAGACTGCTAATTATTTTATGCCAAGCACAGAGTCTGAGTGAGTCAACTCTTCAATAGTACTTCGTTGGGTCTGAATAATTTACAACATTAGTGCACAGCCTCACTGATAACTGACAGCCAAGTTGACAAATGACAAATCATGTAAGAAATCATAAACAGTTATGTTAACACAATCCTGTTGTCTAATCCTTACTCACTGATGCTGCATCGCTTTGGCCAAACATACTTGTTATCTGATGCTCTTTGTTTAGTTAGTCATATTCTAACAGTAAATAAGAAGAATATAAACAGAAAGAACGTGTGTTTGTGTGTGCATGTGTGTGTGTACGTGCATATGTCCATCCAAACCCTTTCATTAAACAATAGGCTCAATATTCTGCTTCTGATCGAGTCATGTATGCCTCACTGCTGATGTTTGTATTTGCTGTGATATGCCTGGCATAGCAGAACAGTCAAGAAACAGCTGGAGACAAACACCTGTCTAGTGCAAAAACAGGCCAACACTAACAAATCTGGCATTAACTTGCTTGATCCCTCACCAGTTTTCACACATCTTGTTTGATTGCAAAGCTTTGAAATTTCTGCATGATAGAGAACATTGGGAATAAAATAGAATGAGTTCATTTTAAAAACTGAAATCCATAAGCCTTGTAGTTATTTCTTTATCAGAATGAACAATGTATACCCCTGACAAATGATACATGCATATTTTACCAGCATTCGATTTTTCATACAGATAATAAGGCAGTGGATGGCAGACTGTATTAGACCAGTTCGGTCAAAAGTCCAATCCATCTCTAGTTGAATTGTGTGTAGAAATATTTGGTAGTGCAGACATCGATGTGATAAGAGCTGTAATGATTGTACTGGACTAGGAAATAAAATCCACACTGTGTGATAGTAGCAATCTTAATTAAGGACATTAAACAACATTAAAAAGAAGTATAAACTTATTCTTTTGATGAAGAGGCTGGACATTGGTGTGTCTTCCTCAGAGCGTTGAACTCTGCCTCTCATTATCATATTATGGCCTCTGTGTTGGTATAAGTGCTGCATTACAAGGTTGCAATACCCAGTGATTCACTGGGCTAAGCCCCTGATGTCTTCAGAGCCTAGCAACACCCCTGGTTGACACTAATGCCTCCATAATTATTTATCATTTTTGAAGATGGGGGTAATTAGTCCTTTGTTCCTGATCTCAGGGAAACAACCAGAATCCAAAACAAGGTTGAACAGCTTGTGGTGAGCCTCGATTCCTCTGGATAATTGCTCCCTCACAACGAGCTGTGTGTTAAATCTACCTTTGCTTCTGTTGTGCAAATAGATTTTATGTGTTAAATGCAAATGTGTGGCCACAGTTATGTTTTGGAAAATAAATAGAAAAAGAAAGTGGCATGTGGGGCCAGGGGTAATGACCAGCGACAATCAGCTTTGAAAATTTCAATACATTTTATTGAAATAATCGTGGAAGTTATGACAACTTGAGACCATCACATTTGAAAGCATGAGGATTTGTGCTTTTGAAAACTCAGCACTGAACTTAAGGAACATTTCGCACAAAACGATGTAGTGACTCTCGATGAATGAAATCACTGTTTTGAGGTAATCTGCGTAATCAGAACGGCCATGGCGTGACTCTACTCACCTCAAATAGCCTGGAAGCGTAATGAAGCTCATTTTACGTTAAACTTGCTGAATATCATGAGTGCCCATTCTGAAAATGCTCACATGCTTGCTGAGGTTGGTGACAGTTGTCAATATTCAGTGGATATTATGAAATATTTTGTCGAAAGCAAACAACTCGAAAACAGCAAAATGCTCAAGGCAGTTGTTTTCAGAGGACTTTTTCTCTAAGTACTGTAGTAGTACATATTTATGGTTGAATAATGGCTTATGAAAATTACTGCTGAGAATAACAATAACAATAATAATTCACACTGCAGTTGAAATAAATTGCCCTGTGAAATAGCATTAGATGGACAGAACCTATCCCATTTAATGAAGCCCATATACAGAATATGCCAGCTGGTCTATTCTATCATACAGATCATGGAGTGAATGCAGATCTGAGGAGGAAATATAAGTCATCTGTCAGGACAGTCTCTGTTCAACATTTTCTTTCATTTAGTGAATTTTGGAGCATCTGGGCTCAGCTTTATTTACCCCTCGTTGGGCTGTATACTGCCATTTTTTTCAGCCTAGCTTCGATGATACTGTCCTTTGTGATAAATGACTAGCTCATATGTTTGTTTGTCTCTCAGCTGCTGTATTTTGGTGCGTCTCGGCCCACCGACTGCACAGCAGAGACAGATTCTCTGTCTGTGACTGCTTTATATCTGATTTGGATAACGTGAAAACCCGCCAACTTCCTTTTATGATCCACGACACAGTTTACCGCTTTACATTTAAATTTTAAGGAGCAAGTTGTTACTGTACCTGATCGGTTAAAATGTTCAATATCTGGTTGAATTCTTGTGTTGTGAAAAAAAACAAAAAACAAAACATGATTGAACACACACATGAATGAACGAAACATCCAATGCGGCACTAAAACATCTGACAAAAACTGAGAAACGACAGAGCAAACTGTCAAGCGTCTTTGTGTCAGGTTTTTAAAAATGTTTCACATTATATGTACAGGAGGAGACACACATTTAGGGTCACAATGAATGACAGTCTGAGGCCTGAATATAACATATAGTTTCTTTTTGGTAAAAATAAAGACTTCAGCTCAAAATGCTAAACCATGTCGGCAGCCAATTAGAATAACAAACTGTGAGAGCACAAACATTGTCAAAACAACAGAATTATTTTGATATCATCTTAGTATCATAACACATCATAAATTGTTGCAGTCTGGAAGAAGAAACAATAGAAATATGACATTTATTAGAATAGTCCGGGTTCATTATCCACCGTCAGAGGCGACTGACAGTCGAGTCTTGTCAATGCCTACATATTTATTTTAATAATAGCTCACTTTGATGGTGAAATTAGCGTTGATCAAATGAAAATCAATTATAATTTGAAAAAAAAATGCTCAATATGAGGCATATCATGAAGCACAAAAGACAAAATTTGCCAAGATGTTTGCTTTACCAGCAGCATAACCAGATTTTCCAGGTGAAATAAATAGCATAGGCATATAAAAGTAAAAATAAAGAAAAGAAAAAGAGAGAGGTATAGGTATAAGAAATGCTACTCTTTGATGTGTTACTTACAAAATTATTAATTTGGGGCTCCAAAATTGAGCTATACAAGTGTGATTTAAGAAGACAAAAGTCTAGCTCCATTTCATCAGCTAGGCTATACAGCAGGTCCTCTATTTACAGCTCAGAGGATCTAATGGTCGTAAGTGAGAGTAAACTTAAAATCTAGAGTCCAAAACTTCTGGTAAAGGTCTGGTAAAGTGGAAATGAAAAAAATAAATTAGGCCCTGCATGCCAATAAAAACCAAAGAGAGTGGACCTTGAAGGGCCTGGGGGCTTTTGATCTCCGGCACGTCATTGCCCGCTGGAGGAAAACAGAAATTTGTAACACTAGAACAGGTAACGATCGGTTCGGGATAAAAATGAGCAGTCAGCTGCAGAAACTCGACAGTCAGTACTAGGTCGTCTTCACCAGATCGTAGACGTGGATGTGGAAGTCATCGTCATATTTGATATAGTAAACGGTGGGCTTGGCTGGAACCTGATAGATGACCAGGCCTGTTCTCTTCAGGCCATTATCTGTGACGTACTCCACCTGCTTACCCACAAGGCTCTCTGTCTCCTCACCTGGCTTCCTGTCTGCTGGCAGCAGGTGTTTGTTCTCTGCATGACAAAGAGACAAACCAGAGCAGGAGAAGTTAGAGACGTACGATAAAAGAACAGCATAACCAGAGCACAATTACAGAATTTACTGAAAACGCATGAATAATTCAGAGCTTAAAATACAACCTACTGCACAACACCTAGACAATAAAATATGATAAATATGCAACAGGATTGGCACAATACAATTACTTAACACAGTGTACTACAATGCAGATGTCATGAATTATAAGCATCAATTTAAAAAGTGGCAAAAGAATTTACAGTATTGAGAAAAATAGTGTGATTCTTTGCTGTATCGAGTTTTTTTTTGCATGCCTCAAAAATCACTACGCGCACAACAACGGCCTCTATGATCTCAATTTCTGCCGATGCTGGGAACATTAGTCTGTTTCAAGCAGCTCAGATTTACACATTTGTAACAAAAGGTGAGTTTTAGATGGCAAATGTGTATTTGTTTAAAGTAGCTGACCTTTAATCCCTGCTAAACATGCTTGCACCAGTTTGTATATCTGCCTGGTCCAAGAATGACATTGTTACAGTTTCTGTGTACAGGGATTTTTGTGTGTGTGTGTGTGTGTGTCCTGTTACTGTACCGGACTCGGGCAGAACACGTAGATCTCCATCCTTGTAGTCGTCCCACAACTGGTACATGTAGAGCACGGGGTCCTTCTCGTAGGTGATGTAATACCAGTGGGTCATGATGGGGGCTCGGGACAGCACCATGCCTCGCCACTCGTTCTTCTCGCCGTCCTCCTTCTCGAAAAGATGCTCCACCGCCCTGCCAACCAGCTCCTCCGCTCCAGGAGGCACCTTGATCTTGTTGTTCACTGCGGGAAGGAGGAGATCCGCTAAACACAACCTGGCATAACGTGGCTTTATCTGAATATTTTCTAAGGGGGCAGCTGATACACTGGCACATAAACTGTATGAGTTTATATAACAGATCTAACCAGTTTCACTAGTTATCAGCCCCATATGTTCCTTTATCAATTGAGCCCTAGCTTTCACAGTCAGTCTAATCATCTAAAATTATAAATATTTTTTTTAAATGGGTAAATCTATTGCTGATATCATATAACAGTGATTCAACCTATCCTTGTCTTATACAAGTTTTTTCGTTTGCTATGCCGTCTATTCTGGGAAACCAGTATCACGCAGGTATCACACAGGAAGCGGTGCGTTTCACACCTCCATCGGCAGCAACAGCAGTTTGTTTGAATAAACAGAAGAACTGAGAAGCCAGCATGAGCGCTGATATCAACCGTGGCCTCACAGACAAAAGATTAAGAGCGCCACCATCAGAAATTCAAACTTCATGAACAGGAAAGCCTGTGTGCGACATGGATACCCAAATAAAGCCCAAGCGTGTACACGGCAAGACCTGGATGCTGCCACACTAACCGACTTTCTCTGCCAACACCTGCAGGTTGGACACCCGCTCGTCTTTGAACAGCTCGATGCCGTAGACGCAGTCGAAGCCGTCGTATTTGACCATGTAGAGGGAACTGTTCACAGACAGGCGCTCCAGCACTGTGCCTTTCCACTTGGTCAGGTTGCCCTTCTCCCTCCAGGTGTGCTGGATCCTCAGGCCCAGCATGTTGTCAGGGTCCGGGGTGAGGGTCGACGTCGAGCTCTCACTCAGCTCCCCGCTGCTGCGCTTCCTGGAGACGAGTCCGAACAAGATGCAAGAATAAACACTATCAGCTATAATTGGATTAAACTGACATAAGGGTATCTTTTGTGGTCTTTTGTGGATTATTTAACGAATCCTGAGAGTGTGATGTGGCACCAGGTGAAACTACTGCTAATTAAACAGTTGCGGGAACAGTGGAAGGCAGCTGAACCTCACTGCACTGCTTGTGTGTGTCGAACACCGTGGCAACGTTCACACAGCCATGGAAAGAAACCCAGTTTTGATTTTTTTTTTTCTCATATCTGACTTTTTTGCCTTGACTGTTCACATTCATCTTTGCATATGTATCTGACATCAGCATGGACAGATCTGTACCATGACCCCACATTTACAACAAACATTATGCTGAACAACAACAAATGACAAATGAAAATCACAACTGACTGAATTATTTGCTGTGGTAACGGTGGTGTGGTGGCAGTCTGTTTGCTGCTCAGGCTGAGGCCAAGAAGGCAAAAAAAAAAAAAAAAAAAGGGTTTGGATTGAAGCATCTTCCCATATAATCTATTAAATTAAATCCCTGTTGATGTCGCTGCAGTCCTTCATGTTTTATTTGGGTCCAGAACTGCTGACAATGAGTGAAACATGAAGCTCGGACAGTGATGTGAGTATGCTCAGTGGGGGAAAACATGAATTCTGATCAGAGTGTTCACACAGCCTTAGCAAAAATCAGTAATTTATCTGATTTAGGACCACGAATGAAAGTGGCCCAAATCAGAATCGAAAATATCACATTCAGTGTGATTTATTGCTGTTCGCACTGGCATAAAAAACAAACAAACTCAGATCTGAAGTTTTACAAGGGTAGAAGCAGGTTAGCTATTAGTATTCATGGAGGGGGAACAATGCAATCAGGACACCTGCAAGAGCCATTTTAAAGGACAATAAATAAAACCGCCATGTTTGCTTGGCCTCTCATCAATAAAGACTTAGTTTAACAGGCCATTTCCAGAGTAACCATGTCAGGTTCATCTCAAGAGTTTTCTGCATGAGCCAAAGGAAGGGACTCCCTAACTTAACAGCTTAACAGTATCATAATATATCATAGCACTAAATTAGGCCAAGCAACAGGTTTGTTTATCCACTTAGGCAAGTCTAATTGAACTATTCATGACCACAGCCCCCCACCCTCACACCTGAACACACCCTGGTCAAATGAATTCAATAAGACATGTTGCTGGTTCCTACCTGCCGCGTTTCTTTGACATGTTTCCATAAATTCACACAGGTCTGTGAGACAAAAACAAACAAACAAACAAACACAGGTCAGTTAGTGGAAGCGAGTCATTCATTCTTCACGGTCACATTTTTTTTTTTTTTTTTTGCCGCTGAGACGCCAACAAACACGGGCATTCACGTGGTGAGGACAACATTTGGGCTGTAATCACATGTGGCACCGAGTCATGCACCCCCGCTGGCCTGCTGCCCGCCAGCTCAATCAACCAGCGCCATGCAAATCAGCCAGCACAGCTACCGGATGTAAACAACAAAAAAATGCGACATTGTTGCCCTCGACTCGGCAGGTAGAGCTGGTGCACCGACACACTGCAGAGAAGCTCCTGTGCATTGCAATCAGGCTGTATTTACGGCTAAAACAACGTGTGGCGTTACAGCACAGAGCCGTCCAGAAACGCAGCCGGACCGCGGTGTCGAGTGACGGCTCGTATCGAAGCGTCTAATAAAAGCAGAAAGGCGCTGAATCCCCTGCACGTTTGTAAACACGCCGAGGGAAGTGGGCTGCTGCATTCTCACACATAGCCAAACAAAAGGAAATGCATCGCCATGTAACGTTAGGCGCTGATTTTGCGCACTGGGTTGCAACTGTCACTATTTTAATGTCAAGGAGAAAAAAAAGACGTAAGAGCTCGATTTACAGTTGAAGGCGCTCGCCGTGTCACACAAGAGGGACGCGGCTGAGCCCGATCGCCCTACCTGATCAATAATAACACATCTGTTTCTCTTTGCAGAGCAGATTCCCCCTGGTGTAGAATAGAAACAAGGAAACGGGGCTGATTTGTGAACTACAGCTACCAAGCTGGACTCGCCACCCGCAAAGCACGCCGGGAGTTGTTGCCGAGGCGCTGGTGTAGCCACTGGTTTGGCTGATGAAGTGGTTTTCCACACGTTTACACATGTGGAAGTTTAGTTAGAATAAAAGTGTAATTAGATTTTATGATATTTTCTCTCTATCTGTTGCGCAGGTTGTGGTGAAGCTCGAAAGCCATGAAACTACACTTCCCATCATCCACCACGGCACGCTTTCCCCTCGGCACATTTTCCTTTCCCTTTCCTTATTATAAAAAAAAAAAAAAAAAAAAAAAATCGATTATCCAGGCGCCACAAAGTTACATATAGCCCAATGAGGAAACCAGACGAACTGAATGTGTTTTATAGTATTTATATATTTACTGGAAACAAATAATACCAAAGAATACTAGTGAAGACAATGAGTCATTCTTGCAGTTTTTAAGTTCAAAGCGCATATTTCCCTCCCACTGGATTCCAACCCAAGTGTGGGTGGTGGTACCTTTTTGACTGGAGCGCAGACGTATAGCCTACCAGTTGAAAAAAAAAAAAAAAACCTCTGAACTTTGGTCTACATAAACGACAATTTGAGCCTAAATTTGCATTGGAAAACATAAATTCACAAAACTTAATTGCCTCAAAATATGTTCTACAACCCGAGTTGTGTGAAGGTGAGAGTAGATTAAGACTAGATTTAAACAAGTTTTGAAACACACGGAATTTGGAGTATTTCTTAAAAATAATTATAATCGCACCACCTATCGCACAGTTCATAAAAAATGCAAGAGAATATACTTGTAACATCTGCTGTATTTTAACTATTTGCATGTCAAGGGCCTTAGCAGGATTCTCGTTGTGGCCAAAGTGCCGATTTTCACCACAAGATGTCGCACTAAACAAAATGTCTCGGTCCCAACGTGGCCTGCTGGCTGGCTAGTTTAGGAAACTTGAGGTGATGGGCTGACCACTGAGGGGAGTGAATGATGCAGTACCCTTGGGTGCCTGTCAGAGAGCCTTTTCAGGATGAAGGCTCTTTCTCCCTGCTTGTGTCTTGTGCCAAACAACCTGTGTGACTCACCTGTAATGCACAAGTGAATAAAAAGGTGAGCAAACACTGATCAGTCAGTGACCGTCATGAGGAAAACAAAAAACATAAAATTTACTGAGGGTTTTGCTGCTTAAAAGACCCTATCTCTATCTAACACATGCTTCAGTTCAATACTATGAAGTTTACTATGAATATGTGGCATCAAGACTTAAAAGCTGGGTAAAACATTTGGGGTTTTAACCTCAAATATACTCTTGGGACTCATCTTCCATCAGTCTCTTTCTGTGCATTCTCTGCTATGACACTGAAGTAATTATCATCTTGAAAACACTGTCATTTTTTCCACATCAGCCAGCTTTTTATAATATTATAGTATCTGCCCCACATTGTTATCTAACTACCAAAACTAGCTATGGCTGCCTGAGTGGAGTCAGATGGACAAAGTTGTCTTTAATGATGGATTAAAATAGCATGACCACAGTTATTTCAGTTCTGCTCACTGCAGACGGGACGGGTGTTAAGTGTGTAAGTGTGAGTCAGTGTTTTTTGCACTGTCAAGCTGACAGCCTGTATAAGAATGGCAGTCTTGTACCGACACAAAGCTGCCCTGTATCCAAGGTTGCCTCTTCTTGTCCTTGTTGTTGTCACAGCAACAGAACAGAAAAGGCCTGCATGGCGGTGCTATAGGGAAAAAAAAGGGGGCCTGCTTCTTTTTTGTTACATTTAGTCCCAAGCTGCCACAGCAGGCTTTCAGTAAAGCACCACACGGGCAGCCAGTGGAGGTCACTTAGTTTTCAGGGCAAAATGAAGAATGCAGTGAGTCTGCAACTCAGCACATTCTCAGTACCAGGGGTCACTGATTTGCCATAGTGGTGTAAAAAGGTTTGGCATCGCTTCAAACTCAACACACAGTCATTTCTTAATTGCAGGGCAGAAGAGCATGAATATACATGTGTGCGTTTGTCTGTCTGTCTGTCTTTCAGCCGCGGACAGTCAGGCAGCTTCATCTGCTGCCTTCCCTCTGCAGCAGGTTTCTCCAGCAGTGCCATCCGAGGAGGGGAGTCCACAGCGGCCGGCTCTCCTGGGACACCATGTGAATCCTGTCTCCAAAAATAGAGTTCTCCTCCTCTCCTTCCATCTCACTTTTCCAGGTATCTGTCACTTCCATTTCCACTACTGGATAGAGGCGTGCACACACTCGTGCCTGCACACACATATTATCTGCACTCTATACTGAGAAATGCTGCTGATGTCTTCTGTGATGTATTGCAGGGGGATTGCATAGCAGACTCAGGGAAGTCAACCCAAGGTTTCTGTGTGTGTGTGAGTGTGTGTGTGTGTGTCCATTGATTAGGTATATTATTAGCAACATCCCTATGCAACCCGAACTGTGGTGGCTTCAGAAGGATGGCATATCATGGCTGTATCATACGTAGCTGGAGCTGGTCGAACTTGACTTCTGCTCAATATGTGTGTGTGTGTGTGTTTGTGGAGGAGGAGGGTGTTGGAGCTAAAAGAAAGGTGTGCTGCTGATGACTGTTCTCAGTGACTTTAATTAGCGAGATTCTCTTTTTGTCTGTCTCACACCTCACCTCTCCTCACCAAGGATGGCAAAGGCAAATATGTACATGTTCAGCATGGCCTTGTGGCCCAGATAAGGACTAAACACGATGATATCTCCGTTTTGCATATTCTCCTGTTTTATTTGGTTTATGAAGAATTTCAGGTCGCTCAACACAGATCAATACTTCACACACGCAAAGACAAGTTTATATTGAAAGTATGTTGCTCCATTTTCAGATTAAAGCTTTTTCCCCATCGAGCAGAGAGTGCTTTCACATACTGTCCGATTAATTATGACTGATAATCTTCATGCATTTAATTCCAGTGAGTCACCTTAACTGCACCAGTCCCAGGAGAAAGGTCTTCCATGTAGTGTTGTAGAAGGATGTAATTTAACGTTAACTTATGGCAGTAGTCCATCAATATGTTCGAACTATAATACATCCAAAGCCCATTTTTAACCATTTCAACTGAGACAGTGTGTCACCTCTGGATACAATATGTAAGATATTCATATGTTCAGACATGCTCATCAATAGCCATGACAGTTTGGGTAACCCCAAGGTATATCTCATTGAATCCTTATCCAGTCCACGGCTAATACACATGTAAATTTGCAAGGCCGCAGCCTTTACTTAGCCTGACACCTGACCTTGAGGACGGTGGTGATTGGTGTTTCCACCCTGTGTGTCTTTTGATTACACATGCTGGTGATTAATCTGACCATATGGTCTGATTGTCAGCTTGTGCTACAGTCCTCCTTGTCAGCAGTTTTGTGTTGCCCACAGGGAGTTGACATCTGTAGAACTGCAATAAGGCTAAGTAGTCGCATTGGTGTAGACCTGCGGCTCTAACATTTCAAAGGATGCCATCTTTCTGTCATATAACTTACCATTTTCCATCTTATGGTTTAATCCAGTTTGTGTTGAATTAAACAGCCCCTTCCATGATGTAGTGGGCTGTTTTGAATAAGACTATCAAATGATGCCAGAAGTTACTAATAAAGTGGCTCTTAAGCAACATCAGCCACATTATTGAAAATGGGTCTTTCTCAGATCCTCAAGGTAGACCCGGCATCTGGGATCCAGAATTTAACCACAACGCTAAATGTTTCACTGTAATTATACCCAGTCGGTGTGATAATAAGCAAATCCTGCCATTAATTGGGTTTTAGGATTGTGTAGCTCTTGCTGTCACAGCTAATTGACCCTAAGAATGAGGTGGAGTACATCTGCCTTCATCTGTGCACAGCTCTAATTAACACTACCACCAGAACCAGAAAGAGAGGCACAATGCGTGTGTGCGTGCATGTGTACGTGTACGTGTGTGTGTGTGTGTGCATTTGCATGTGTGCACTTACATAGTCCTGTGTTTGACGAGGGATTTTTTCAAACCCAATCCACAAAGCCAAAGTTTGAAAGACAAAAAAAAAAAAAAACTTTGAGAAGGAGAGTAGCAATATTCTAAAATTGTCAGCTGGACCTACTGCACTGTATGATCACCGGGAAACTGTAGCTGTTAATGTAAATTAAGATTCATCCTGACAGTTACTTTGAGCCTGTGTTTACATTTCAGGTTTTTAGCAATATTATCCTGAGCGACTTACAGAAAGTTAGCAGACTTAGCATTGTCTTGCTCAAGGACACTTGGCCACTTAGTTTTGAAACTATTGACAGACAGGATCGCTGTTGTGGAGAAGAAATCTGACACCCTCTGGTTACAGGATGGACTCTGTACAACGCAGACATCGATCCTGCTACCTCTCATAGTCTAAGCAAGTGCCCCACCAGTAGAGCTATTACCCCACCGACAAAGTAGAAGCTGGGTTGAATAAAATGCATAGATGAATGAATGAATGAATGAATGATTCTCAGAATGCCATTATGCTGCAGTCACATCCTAGTTTTAGTGTTGTGCGATGCTAGTCGCCCCTGTGGAGACATTGGTTTAACTGTTATTTTTAAATATATGTGTTGTATGTTTTTTTTTTTTCTAATGGCCTTTGAGTCTGAATTATAAAGTTGAACTGAACTGATACTGGCTTTTCAAGGTCTGTCCCCTCGCCATCTAAAGGTGCTGCAGCATTTAACATTCATTACAGTTTATTTGATAATTATTGTATTCGTCCCGTAAGTGCCCCCTGTGCTCCCTGCTCTGCCCGACTCTCTCAGCGGACTGTCTCTCTCCGCCCACACTTACTTTCCCTTTTTCTTCAATCCTTTAATCTCTGCGTAAACCCTGTGTGACTTCATAGCCCTGAGTCATACTGTATCACGATCTGGCTCTGGCCCAGTATAAAGTCCTCCTCTCCTCTGCACTCCTCTCCTCTCCCCTCTCTCCTCCTCCTCCTCCTCTCCCTCTCCTCTCCTCTCCTCTCCCCTCTCTCCTCTCTTCCTCTCTCCTCCTTTCTCCCCTCTCCTCCTCTCTCCTCTCCTCTCCTTTCT
>OMLB01036954.1:5368-29712 GCA_900302555.1 Myripristis jacobus | reverse complement strand
CCTTTGTTTTTCAGATCACAGCCAATATTGACCCTGTTGGCCGAATTCAGATGCGTACAAGACGAACGTTGAGGGGCCACTTGGCTAAAATCTATGCCATGCACTGGGGAACAGATTCCAGGTAAACGCAACACAAAAACCAAAAACAAAACCATTTATTTACGACTGATATGTGTCAAATGTTGAAGAACATGCAAATGCTGAACATGTTGCCGACATTTAAAAGCTGTTAAGGTCACCTAACTGTGCTTTCATTAAACTTGAACATGGCTTTTTGATTTTTTCCCCCCACCCTTATCATTCATTCATTCATTCATTCATTCATTCATTTATTTATTTATTTATTTATTTATTACTTCATTCATTCATTCAGTTACTTTGCCTATATCACTACATACACTACAATAGATTCGGGGTGATACCTGTGACTAATGTGTTTCCCCCATCATTCCTGCAGGCTCTTGGTCAGTGCCTCCCAAGATGGCAAACTCATTATTTGGGACAGCTATACCACAAACAAGGTATGTATTTCATGAAGGAATTTGGTCAATTTTTCAGAGTTATTTTACCACAGATGCTAGAAGAAAGCAAAAGAGTATTGGAAGACCTCCTTGATTTAAAACATCATGTTTTTAATAGTCTGCAGTTTAAGGGGTATTATATAATCCATGTTCTCTACTGGTGATCAGTATGAATTGTAACAGTATCAGCATTATGCTTCGCCTTCTCCATAATGGTGTGTTTCCACCATCATGTCATTAAATGGAACGCACTGTGCCGCTTCCCAATATTGGCCACTTGATGGGTATATCCCTTAGAGAAAGAAGGCGGTGTCCTGTTAGATGAAGAAGTGCGCTCCTTCTCAAAACATCTCCAAATATTACAACCCAATGGATTCTCCTCCCTGATTTATTTCAATGATTGGCCGAATCACAGTTATGTGCAAAGACAGAATTTTGAGAGTTTTGCATAGTGTGATTACTTTCATCTGGCATGGATTAAAGTCTGCATTATCTGATTAGATTGGACTGTCCTTGTTTCTGGTTTTCAAACTGAAACTATGGCAGCCTGTTCAGTCTTATTTCAGTCCACTAAACAGTCCACTAAAACCTGTTTATAAAAATATTTGTGCCAAAAAATAGGCCATGCAGTTGCTAAATCTTGGTTCATTTTAGATCAGCAATGGGTAGTTTAAAAGTTTGTTCATGAGGTTTGGGAGTTACCAGAGGCAGTGAGTCATTTTCAGTGCCACTGATTTGCATAAAGTAGACTTCTACCTAATACAAATGTAGAGCAGCCTGTGGAACCGTGCTGCTTCACTACCAGAATGCATTGCACAGCCGCCTACATAGAAGATGAATGGAAAGCTTGGAAGTGATGGTTGTCACTGGATTTGGTGGAAGCATAACTTAACTCTGACCCTGCCTCTGCCACCAAAACCTTAACACTTACAAAGTTTGAGACGGAATCCAGCCATAGAAAAAACACAGACAAAACATTGAGCAAAAATATTCAGCTGAATACAGGGACGACAAATAAAACTGGAAATCAAGGCATTAGAAGTCCATCCTTCCACCACATCTGGACCTACTGATGTGGCTAGATTAAAGTGAGAGGATACCATTTGAGCATTTAAAGGTTCACTAATAGAACAATAACACATTGTCAGTATGAGCCTTGGCTAAATAAACCTACAATATTGCACTGTCAAGAAGTAACTGTAGTCAGTAGCAACTTAACAACAACAGTCAAGTTGCTGTCAATTAAATGGATGCCTATGTCATTGTATGGCCCACTACCTAATGTCTGCCCTGATGGCAACTTGCTCTTGTTGCTTTGGTCAGGGGTTACATGCTGAGTAGTTCTGCATTTTGCTGAGTGACTATCTAGGCTTCACAATAATGCAAATGTTGTCATAAAGATTTAGCCTTGGAAATGTATTGATTAGATAAGACTGGTCCCCACAGCCTGTGATAATAGACATGTCTTGAATGTTATCCAGCAAACTGACATCTAGTCATTGTCCAGAATGAAAAAAATTACTGCAAACGACTGTAGACTCTGGCACTGCTATCTTGGTAACTTGACCAAGGGTCATTTTAGGGATGCACTGACAGTGGTATTAGATGATGCGCGATACTAGGTTAAAAAGAGGTCTTTGTCAGGTAATTTCCATAATGCTAAAAGTGAATGCTAAGGGTCATAAGAACCCTATTAAAAGTAGCTTGGTGACTTTTTTTTCTCATACAAAAACTGTTACATCTGTGTGCTCAAGAAAATCAAATTAAATTAACTAAAATGCCAGGGGAACGTTTTCATCATTTGCTTGCGCAAAAATTACAACCCATTGTTTTTGCATATTTTTGTCACTTTGATTCTAGGTTCATGCCATTCCTCTTCGCTCTTCCTGGGTCATGACTTGTGCATATGCACCTTCAGGAAATTACGTGGCCTGTGGAGGTTTAGACAACATCTGTTCTATTTACAACCTGAAAACCCGTGAGGGGAATGTACGCGTGAGCCGTGAGCTCGCTGGACATACAGGTGCATGAACTACTCTTATTCTAGCTGTTTGTTTTCCATCTGTTACAGTAGACCTTAAGAATTACGATGAAAGACCGAATAAACTGCAAAGGACTATTTCTCACACCATAGAGGCAATAGGTCTGGAAAAAAATACATAGCAGTCATTGTTATCATAGCATAGTATGACAATCTTTACATAAGTAATAGTGTATTAGTTATACTGCAGTTTTTACGATACAATACATTTTTTTCATATTATTTCATAAAGTTAACTTCATAAGTAAATGAAGTCAAACTTAAAGCAGCCATTGTCATTCAACTGAAATAGACAACTTGTGTGAAGACCTATGGCATTTCAAGGTATAGTCAGCAAAACTCAGAAACCATATTGCTAATCACATTTCCTCAAATGGGTTGTTATAAAATTTGGATGCTGATTGGAAATGCTGAGTGACTTTATCTTTATTCCACTCTTTGGAATAGTAAAGTTTGGGAGTATACAGATTGAGCACCAAATAGTGTCAAAGAGCCTTGAAATACTGCTGTTAAAACTTGCACAGGAGGACATAGAAGTATCCAAGTCAACAGAGAACTGCCTGTCTGAGAGGTGATGCTGCCTAAAACATTTCATAGCAGTGTCTGAAATTCCCATGAAAATTCAACAATTAAGACGTTTTAAAATGCAAGCACTGAGTGACTTACTTAACTGCTGATCATTCAGTTGCTGCACAGATGTGCAGATATTTGATTTGACAATTGTGTTTCGCTCCTAAATGAAAAGTCCCATATATAATTCATTTTTAATGACCACTCTATTCTTAAATACCAGGTTACCTGTCCTGTTGTCGCTTTCTTGATGACAACCAGATTGTTACAAGCTCTGGAGATACCACTTGGTAAGTTTCGGAACACTTGCAGTTAGATTTATTTATCATGTCATTGGGTTTTTCTGAGTAGCAAGAGTGTGAACAAAGCTTACGCACAATGTTATCTTACATCTGAATGGGGTTTATAAACATCTGAGAAAGTTTGAGAATTGAAAAGCAGATCTTTCTAATCCTGTATTTCATTTTACAGTGCACTTTGGGACATTGAGACTGGCCAGCAGACCACCACGTTTGCTGGACACACAGGTGATGTCATGAGCTTGTCATTGGCTCCTGACACAAGGTTATTTGTCTCTGGTGCTTGTGATGCCTCTGCTAAACTCTGGGATGTCCGAGAGGGCATGTGCAGACAGACATTTACTGGCCACGAGTCTGACATTAATGCCATCTGTGTAAGTAGTTTACACTGGACATTTGTAACCAAGTTGTGTTGTGAGACATGATAAATGTTTCAACAACTGTGGTAATTGTCTGCTTTGTTTTGGTGTATTACTAATTTTCTTTTGTGTACTTTACAGTTCTTCCCTAATGGCAATGCATTTGCCACGGGTTCTGATGATGCCACCTGCAGGCTCTTTGATCTTCGTGCTGATCAGGAATTAATGATCTACTCTCATGACAATATCATCTGTGGTATCACCTCAGTTTCATTCTCAAAGAGTGGCCGTCTCCTCCTGGCTGGATATGATGACTTCAACTGTAATGTGTGGGACACACTAAAGGCTGACCGTGCCGGTTAGTAATTCAAATATGGCACAAAAATGGTTGTGTTGCCTTCAAGACTTACTTTTTGGTTAAGTATTAGTCAAATGGAAAGGAACGACACATATGGGCAAATGTGTGCAAAGTTGAGATTTTTGTCTCCCTGTTGACCAGCTTAACATTGTGGTACTTTTCTAGGTGTCTTGGCTGGACATGACAACCGTGTTAGCTGCCTGGGAGTTACTGATGATGGTATGGCAGTTGCAACAGGATCCTGGGACAGTTTTCTGAAGATCTGGAATTGAGGCCTGAAGGTGCTCCTCTTTTTTTTGTCTAGTTTCCACCACTCACAAGCCCTCTGTGCCAAATTCTTACATCTCTTGCTGTTTTTATACTTTGGTACTTAAGTTTTTATAATCAGCATACAGCAACGTTTTCTCTCTAGAAGTTGTTACACTAAGTTTGACATTTTTAAAGTGCAGTCTGTAACAGAATTGAAGGTAGACTCTTAATCATTGTACTCTTCATTAGGTGTCTCTACAGCAACATTCCTTGAACTGAAATTGTACAAATTAAAACCTGCCCAGTAACAACATTTGTAGGTTAAAAAAAAAAAAAATTCAAATGAGCTAAAGGTGATTAGGCCAAAAGTTCTTTACCAAATGTGGCATTTTCACTGTTAAAATGGTCAGATGTGTAGAGAAAAGTCCTTTTGTTGGTAACTATCTCATGTAATTGTTTCCACTTTTATAGTTAATAATTATTCCACCTAGACAGTTCATATAGGGATTTTACTCAAATCACTGTGCCTTTTCAAAATATCTCATTGCTGCTGCGAGAAAACAGACGATGATAAAAGGCTTGTAAAATGGAAGAATTCTGTTGTACAAATACACTTCATTGAGTTATTAACTAAAGTAATGTAGTCAATTACAGTGATTGACTGAAATCCTTGACTCAGCGTCTCACATTTGGAAAGGTCCCAACAAGGACAATTAACAAATGTGAGCTCCCTCTCCAACTTGTTGTGGATAGAATTTGAACATAAGCAGGATCCCCGTAATTCTTAGGACTCTGACTTGTGAATGAATGGCTGGCTTTCTGTGAATTTTAATACTTTGATCTTTAAAATTACACTTGACAGGAGTTACCACTCTGTTAAAGTCTGACTTTAATCTGTCTTTGCTCTTCAGATGTTATTTTAACTCCAAAGTTGACTGGAAGACCATTACAACTTCAGAATGTTATATTTCACAGCATCTTCTTCAACACTGTTTAAACTGACTTGGACACCACAAAAACGAAGGGAAACCAATGCCTTTCCTACACAAAGAAGAGCACAATTGTTTATCACCTAGCTAAAAAAGGATCTCCTGTGGTATCAAATCAGAAACTTGTGCATTCCTTCTTGGACCATTTTATGTTACCTTGAAAGAGAAAACAACACTATCATCCCATGCAAATGTATGCGTCCTGAAAGCAAATGTTGGAGTGTAATTGTACAAATTATTTAACTTTTTTTAAGAATTCTATTCTGATGGTTTGTTATTCTTGATGGCTTTCTTTTTGTCATATTTCTTCAGTGGTTTTAGATATGTTTGAAATTACAGCTTGTCTTTCTAATCCAATTAAATAATGTAAGAAAGATGAGAAAACATGCAGAAGCAAAAGCTTGATCAGATTACATGAGCAGCTTTCGAAATGTCCATGATGTATTTATATACTAGCTGTTTTTGTTTCATCACAGCTTTTTGCACATGAAAAAGCTTTGCCTCTCAACTAATACTACGTTAACTAACCAAGCACATGCTATAAGTTGTTATGAATGCTCATTCCAGTACAGAAGGAGTTATTATGAGTAACCTTAACCAGTTAACCCCCTTAATTCTTGTACATGCCTTTGACTTTGGGAGGGAAGGGATAGGGTGGCAGTGTAGGGTACTGAAATGGTTGGGGCATGGCTGGATTTTATTATATGGATGGGAGGGGGGCTGTGTTTAGTATCCACTTTGAGTGAAACACCTCGCCTGACTAAATAGACACTTCCTTTGCTTGGGACTGCAGTTGCAACTCTGTGAATGAAATGTACAAATCAATGTCTGAAAATAATGGTCTGATGTTTTAAGTTAAGACATTTAATTTTGTCTGCCATGAGTTAATTTAGATGTGCATGCTGTAGACTTGCTTTCAATGGTGCAAAAATCCTAGATCTGTATCTTTTTTTTTCCCCTCAAAAGGAGAGTATCCTATTAATAAAATTTGACTTGATAGGAACCTGTTTTGTTTTGTTTTGTTTTGGTTTCGTTCAAACTCTGCATATGTCAAGTACTAATACTGGTAATGCTATGCACCAGAGTGAGCAGGAATGGAGAAAGGACTTAATATTGACTGCGTACTTAGTGTAAATTATGCTTACCAGTTCTAATGATGCCAAGTTTTGTAATAATTGCAACAATCATTGAGAAATCTATCCTTCTCGACCAGTCCTCCCTCTTCTTAAAATCTCCACACTCAATGGAACAAAAACGTCCTCACATACTGTCCATACTAAAACTTTTTGTACATTTTTTTCTTGGTCTTAAATTAAAAGTCAGAAAGCATCTGAATGGCAGGACATTTCACTGTATACAGAAGCACTTTTGTTAAAGTTGTGACATATTTTCACTTTTCTTTTTTCTGCAATGATGTACAATAAATGTGATGTATTCGTGTGTGGCCACAAGTGAAAATGCAATTCAACTGAGATGGATTCCCTTTTCTCTTTCCATTAATATGATAGAGCTCTGCACCCTTATGTACCTTTTCACTTTTTGTATTTTATTTCAGTCTGTTGGTGTTCCACGGTGAGCTGGATGCAAGATAGATACTGTACTAAATTGTACTGTTACTGAACATGTAATAAAAAGCTGTTTGAGATCTTTTTTTTTTTTTTTCTTGACTGAAATTTAGTCTGAGTCACAGTGATGGGCTCAGTATTGTTTTACAGTGTGTAGCAATTAAGTTTATACTCAACACATTGATCATTTGGAAATGAGATGTTTAAAAGTGAATATGCATTTAGCTAGACTTCCTTTGGGTAAGACTATAATGAAGTTGATTAAGCATGGGCTTCCTTAATTTTAGCAGAATAATTACTTTCCAGGTCTTTAGAGAAAAGGTGTGTGCAAAACATTTACCTGCTATACTGAGCCAGAGTCAGGGCGACTAACTGCTCAGCAGGATGGTGGTTACTGAAGTCATGTCATTTTTACCCCATTGTCACTTTGTGGCAGTTTTCATGTTAATGCACCACACTTGCCAATCTTACATGCACAGGCCTGGTTGTTCTTGTGTTATGGCAGCAGAGACAACTCGAGTGGACTACTGAAATCCACTGATTTGGAAAGAAATAACATCCCCTTTATCCATAAACCAATTCAGTTAATTAACCTTTTATTGCTTATGCTTATTCATATTTCCAGCAATCCATTCTTCAGGAAAATCAAGGGTAATTTATCATCTAAACCCTTGGGACACTGAAAGTCCCTGTCTTCTGCCTAATCTTTATTCTGTCAACTAACTCAAAATACACTTCTGTAAATACCCATGGATTTTATTTATTTATTTTGCTTTATCCTGACAACAGCCCAACCCTTTCTTCTAGCCCATTTAATCTTCTCTCTTACCACTTCACAGCAATGATCTTTTGTGAACAATGTACCACCCCTAAGTCATGATTTCTGTCAGTGTCCTACAGCCAAAAATTCTTCACATTAAAAAAAAAAGATTAATATTTATTTCAAGTCATGAACAAAGAAGATAACATTGCTTACAAATACAGGAAGCACGACGAAGCACTGAGACGATAAAACAAAGTAGTCCAAAAGAGAGAGATACAGCAAAAACGAAAGTCATAGAAAATAAATAAATTAAAACACGAGTATATGACAAACTCACTGAAAGACTTTGATTGCGTACATTGTTTTGACAGCTGTTTTGTTTTGTGAGGAAGAAATCGCTGACGTTTTGATCCAATTCCTTTATGGAGTTAATTTTTTTTTTTTTTTTTTTGTAAATTTGAATTTGTTAGTGAGAAGTCAGAAGTAAAATAGAATTAATAAATAAAATGAATAAACTGCCCAGCTCTGAATGTGGCCGACTTGCGTCACGTCTCCTAGCAACTACGCCTAGCGCCATCTTGAGAGCAGGCTGAGCACAAATAGTTAAATAAATGAAAACGGACTAGAGAAAAAAATCTGAGGTGTATGATCTGTGGTGGCTGTATGTCCATTAGCTTCGGTGTAGTTAAATGAAAAGGTGAGCCACCAGATGTGATGTTTTTCAGCCTCTGGTTCCTGATCCTGACACAGTGAGCTGCTCCGTCTGTCAAGAGGCAGCTCATCCAGAGAAACCAGCGACTAACACTGATGTTACCCACTGGTTTCCAGGTGGAGATCACCGTGTACAACACACTGGATGAAAAACACACCGTGATAGCTATCCGACTAAATGCGGCAAGTACTATTTACCGAACAAGCTGACTGGAGCGGTGATGAAACTCTCACTCTCGGCCAAAACAGCAGAAATCAACCATGCATCATTAACCCTGACTGAAACCAAATGGCAGTTTAAAGTATCGTGTTTGAGTTATAATCGAAATCCTCCAAGTCGTTGAGCGTGGATTACTGAGAAGACACTTAAACCATCCTTTTTCATGTCAAAGTTTATCCGGATCACCCGGTCGGCCATCTTCCAAATGCTGGCTCGCACTGAGCGGAAGCTGTTGGATTTGCTGGTTACTGGTCTGCTATATTCAGTCAAACACGGGGGGCAATAATCGAGCAACAACTGTAGGATTAGTCGACTGAAATTTAAGTTCTCTTTGAATTTGCATATGCAGCATATTTGACAAAGTGCACGCTTAAACTTTGTGCGTGCGACATGATAGACAAATGTATCGGTTGATGACAAACAACATACAATATAACTGCTGTGAAATGAATCGTCCCGACGTCATGACGCACTTCCTGTCTCGCTTAGATAATGCCATTTTGATAGGCCTCACGGGGTAGTTACATTTTCCCCTCGTGGAAAAAAAATATCCTACTTGCCGTTATTTCTAACCTTGCAGCTAAAACACGTGCGCCGTTGCAGCAAGATAATCCCGACATTGCGTTTATAGTTTTTTTTGGAGAGACTGCGTGTCTGGATTAGCGGGCGGCGGTGCGGATGTGTCGGTGGTGAAAGGCACATTTTGATCGGTCGTCGTCCGGTGCTGATGACACAGCTCCGCAAGCCGTCGAACAAAGGAACGGAGAGCAAGGCCCACACACTTGGTGCAACCTGGGCTGAGATACTCCTTATATAAACAACTAGCGGAAATCCATCCAACGCGATAGTTTGACTTTTTTATGACTGTATTTGCGAAGCTTGTAAGTGCTAAGAAGCCATCCCGACTCTTTTGGAGCATTTTAGCGACATTAGCTAGCGTTAGCTGCAAGCGTGGATAGCCAGCAAGCTAACTGCTAACGTGAGTGCTGTTTTGATTGAGTTGAAAAAACAAAAAAACAAAAAAAGAAACTTGTTTTTTGATCATGGCTGAAGTGTACATTCGCGTGGCGGAGGAGGAGAACGAGGAGCCCATGGAGATCCCATCCGAGGACGACGGCACGGTGCTGCTGTCCACAGTGGCGGCTCAGTTTCCAGGAGCGTGCGGCCTGCGCTTCCGAAGCCCCGTGTCCCAGTGCATGCGAGGGGTGCGCTTGGTGGAGGGGGTCCTGCACGCTCCAGAGAACGGATGGGGCAATTTGGTTTATGTTGTGAACTACCCCAAAGGTAGGCAGTGGGCACAGGCACCCGTGCTTCTATGTTATCTGTCCATAAATTCTTAATGTGAAAATTGTATTCATAATTAATGATGTACAAGGCTGTAAATAGTACCAGTGACAAAAACAAGTTCACATCCAGTGATCCCCTGCTGCAGCATCCCGAATTAAAAAGTGTTGTTTTGCTTTTTTTTTGAAGTAAACGAAGTGGTTTATTGTGTACATTGGTGTTTCAGATAACAAAAGGAAGATGGATGAGATCGATGCGTCCTCTGCCGTTAAAATGAAGAGGGGGGATATGAAGACATCTGACCTGATCGTCCTGGGTCTGCCGTGGAAAACGACGGAGCAGGATTTGAAAGATTATTTCAGCACCTTTGGAGAAGTCATCATGGTGCAGGTAACATGAATTAAAAACAATGCATATTTCCAAGGGCTGCATCAGGTCTTTTTATCAGTAAACCATGTAGTCTGCAGTGAAAAAATAATGTGTGAATTGGAACAACAGAAAACCTCAAATGATATCTTTCTATATTGCTTCCTTAGTCTGATCAGCACCCAACAAACTCAAAGTATATATTTTACATTCTGATTATAGAAATGTAAACAACTATTGGCATCTTCATGAAGCTGTAACTGGCTAAAACAGTTGTATAATTTATGATCAACTCAGCTAACTGATTGATCACCTAATGATTGAAGTCCTGATACTGACATTTGCTTGTGTACGTGGTTGTGATCACTCATTGCTAGTTATTGGTTGACTATTTCCTCAGGTAAAACGAGATGCTAAAACCGGGAACTCCAAGGGGTTTGGTTTTGTGAGGTTCACAGAATACGAGTCACAGGAAAAGGTCATCTCCCAGCGCCATATGATTGATGGAAGATGGTGTGACTGCAAGCTTCCTAACTCAAAGGTGATTATGGTAATGTCTGTACACAAACACACATTATAGGAATGGACAACTTGAGGTTCATGCTGGTCTAGTTATGTTATTTAAAACCTCTAATGTTTCTTTTTGCTTGTTTTTTTGTTCACAGCAAGGTCCAGATGAGCCACTCAGGAGCCGGAAAGTATTTGTGGGCCGCTGCACGGAGGACATGACCACGGATGATCTGCGGCAGTTCTTTATGCAGTATGGCGAAGTCACAGATGTCTTCATCCCCAAGCCATTCCGTGCTTTTGCCTTTGTCACCTTTGCAGATGATCAGGTGCAACATCATTTATAAAGAGTAGCTTGTGGTTCCCTTAACTCTGTCATCCCCAGCTGACCTGATTTTTATCTTTTCCATGCAGGTTGCCCAGTCTCTCTGTGGAGAGGACCTCATTATCAAGGGGGTCAGCGTGCACATTTCAAATGCAGAGCCTAAACATGGCAATAGGCAGCTGGATCGTACTGGGCGGTTTGGGAATGGTTTTGGAGGTCAAGGATTTGGTAGTAGCCGTAGTGGATTAGGGAGCAGCACCAATAGTAATCTGGCTAATTTTGGTTCATTTAGCCTGAACCCTGCCATGATGGCTGCTGCTCAGGCTGCTCTGCAGAGTAGTTGGGGGATGATGGGTATGCTGGCCAGCCAGCAAGGGCAGACATCCACCTCAGGAAGCACCTCCACTGGAACGAGCTCTAGCAGGGACCAGAGTCAGTCCTTCAGTACAGGCAACAGCAACTACGGCACCAGCTCAGCCAGTCTGGGCTGGGGAACAGGGTCAAACTCTACATCCACTGGTACTGGGTTTAGCTCAGGGTTTGGGTCCAGTATGGAATCAAAGTCGTCTGGGTGGGGTATGTAAGGTAAATGTTTTGTATGGTAAGTATTGTGCGAAAGATGGGTCTTTTCTCAAATTTATTTCTGGTGTTACGCGTATCTGAAAACTAAACACTTTTGTGAAAGATGTTTTGTACATTTGGGAAAAAATGCTAAAGATTTAATTTAGAAAGTGTTGAAGTGAAATGTTTACCAGGATGTCCAATTTAAGTGCTATTTTTGATGTCTCATTTGTTTGTATACATTTCAACTGGATTCTCTAATGCATGCATTGTGAAACGTGATAACGATCATTTTGAAAATGCATGAATGTCTGTGGCTCACCATTATCCAGCTTTGTCATCTACTTAGAATGCAATCTTGCATTGGGAAGAATCTGGTTGAAACAACTGTTTTAAGTGCAACTTTATTTGCAGTCAAGTTCTGTGGAAAAGCCTTCACTGAAATCTCTTCTGCAGTTCACCTCTCTTCCATTTTCCTGGGAGGAAGCTCCTCTTTGGCAGCATTCTTGGGGTGATATCGGTATCACTCTCCCTCTTCCCACCAGTAAATGCTATGCCATCAAAGAACGGCTTCACTCCGCATGTTCTGAGAGACGGTGGGTGTTTTCATTTTTATCCACTTTTAAATGGAAAGAACTGCGCAACTGACATTTTTAAGAACTGATGAGTGCGATTGAGGATGGCTTGTGGCGAAGAGTGAAGCGATGAGTGAGCGAACGGAGAGACGCGTGAAACGGACTGGTTGTGCGGTGAAAGAGCCCAATTTGACTGCTTTTGAGTGTGTGAATGGAAGCTGCAGATGCTACGAGCGCCTCCCCCCTAACATGGACATTCTTTAATTAGTACTTCAACATCTCGTTTTTTATCTTTGCAGTTTATCCCTTTCCTTTAGTATGTCGATCAAGTGCAGAAGTAGTATCAAAATGTAGTGGAATGTTGTGATGACTTATTTGTACTGCTTATATTATCTGATCTGAATGCTGTATGGTGTGTGCTTTCTTGTTATTGAACTGATCTGTAAGTATGAACTTGATGTGGATGACATCTGCTGAAGACACTGGGGAATGTGAGTGATAGTGTGAGAACGTGGAGTGGTGTGTTCAATGGTTCCCAGTAGTTCTTGATGTTTATGAGGTGTTTTAAAGACATGTCAAATGAAGGGAGTTCTCTAATAAAGCTCATTTAAATAGATGCTTAGCTGACAGTACTTGTGTCAATTTGTGAAAAGAAAAAAACAATCTAATTCGATTCACATATCTAGGGACCTTGGGCTCTGCTGGTCGAGGTCTCCGTTTGAATCCTGACTGAAGTCTGTTCTGAAGGACGAAGATGGAAGTTCCAACACTTACATTGTGTGGCCTTCTCAGACATGGGGTAGTACCTGTCTTCTTGCTGCTTTTCATGGCTTTTCTGAAAGTGAATCATGCCTTTGATTACTTGCACCCCGTTATGTCATGGTGCCGAGGGATCAGTTTTGGGCTTTTATACAGAAAGGGTGAACATGGCAATGTGGCATCAACTCCCAAAGCGATGGTGGTAACAAAAAATCATTAGCTAATGGCCATACATAGATCAATACCTAAAGTGTCCTCTAATTTAGGGAGTGGATGACACATTGCTGGGCTTTTCCAGTGGTGATTTTTTTTTTTTTTTTTTTTTTTTTAATGGGAAGGTGGTTATTTCCCCCGGGAAGTGAAGCTGACAGTCTCAGTTGTCCCTTGAAATTTCCTTAGGTTTCATCATAAGTAATTCCCTAACTTACAAACTTGCTAAATGTGACATTAATGTCAGAATTTAAGAATACAAACATCACTCCCAACAAAAAAATGAAGTCGACTTTTATTGTAAGTCTGTATAACCAAGTTTTGACCAGATCAATGTTTATTTTTTAGCCTGCATACAAGTAGCAGTTCATGAAAGGTCAGTCTTCAGTGTTGATCGATCCATGCACTTTGTAGCCATTTGTTTGAGTGACTGTTATAATTTTGCCAAATGATGGTGGCATCAGTGAGTCCCAGGGCAGCAAGTATTAGGAGGTTAATTGCTCCTTAACTGCAGAAGTGAACACAATCTATTGTAGTTATGCATAATTGCTAACAGAATTGAAGACCATAGAGCTGTTCAAAGTACAGAATAGACACCATGAACAAATGACTGTTTATACCATTTGGATAACATTTGACTCATGGCAAATAAAGGAGTCAACATGTTTTATTTTGCCAACAGTTTAGGAGACACTGCAGACCTGCCTTTCTCTTGTCGTTGTTCCCTGCTGTCCTCTTCAGTGTCTCTGCTCTTCCTCTTCCCAGTATTCTTCTTCTTTAAATCCCTCTGCTCCTGATTTTTAAGCTCTTCAACTTTATTTTGTATGAAGATGGACTGGAATAAATAAAGGGAAATCAAACAATGTGCTGTCTGCTGTACAATATATTGTTACATGCTTTCAATATGCATTATTAGGATAAAATGGTTAAATGTAAAAAAATGAAAATACCCAGAAATGTTTTTAAGTTGTCTATAATGACTGGTCTCCCCTGTACATATTGTTTGATTCTGAGTTTGCTGTCAAACAAAAATGGACTTTGTAGTATATGTGGACAGACCTTTAGTCACTTATGGCAACAGTACTGAGGATGGTATACATCCACTGTTGATATGTGCATTTGTTTGTGATGGAAGTAACTTACCAACGCAGTACTCCGCCGGGCTGCGAGCTTCACATCCTCTGAAGACACTGTACTTCTTTTTGCATGCCTGAAACCCAAACACTACACACATTAATTACAAAATTCACATCAAAAAGTAAAGAAACTGATAATGGTTTGCACAGTGCATGAAACAGATGATCTCCCATGACAAGCCTGGTTCAGGATAATCCACTGTACTGTAGTGACATACAGATGTAAGAGTAACACAGGCCTAATGGTTCTTACCTTGCAAAGGCCTCCAAGTCCTTTGCGAATATATCTGAAAAAGGAGCAGGAGAGCCATTAGTGGGAGGCAAAGACTGGATGGATTTCTATAAATTATTAAACTCATGTCTCCATTGCCTGGTACTATACACCTGATTCAAACTGCTGAATGAAAACTTAATGTGTGAATAAAGTTTCATTGTCTTGGTCACTACAGCACCTCAAGTTTACTTTACCCTGCTCTGTGCTGTAAATTAGGCCAGTACATTGAATCAAGTTGAAGCAAGTCTAATTTCACATCATCATGGCTCCCCAAAAAAGTGTGTTGCCCACATAAACAGTGGTGACTGCAGTACGGTGCATGCTGGATGGTACCCACCACACTGCCTGAACGTTGTTTCAGCTATTGCGGCTATGACTTGTCGACTGAACGTCCTCCGGTGGTCTTCTCCAAGACTGTGGCACATCCGTCCCACCGTGAAATGCACCGCAGCCTTCAGTCTCTACAATTCACAGGCTTGAAATCAAACTCAGGTCAAATGTGCAAGACTAAGTTGATGTAACCACTACTACTGTCCCACTCCTACATATTCCTACTGTATCTACCTCAGCTTAGTGACTTAGTTTGCAGTGACATCTTGCATCGGAGGAGTCGCACAAACTATGACAATGTTGTAGTATTTTCGTGGTCGGCAGGTCTGCATAATATTACTCACACCATGGTCTGGCAGAATACTCTTTCTGTGCCCAACTTTAACCACCGTTCAAAATTAATCCGCCACTCAACGTGTAACCATGGCAACAGTAAAAAGCACAGCTGTCAAAGTTTACTCGTTATCGACCGGGAACGGAAACACACCAATTGATTTTTATTTTTTTTTTTGCTTAATATTTTGTATTTTCATCTTTATATCATTGGCAGGTGACCATGGTGTAAGCGGGCTTATTAACGCAAGGTGTCGTTTAACTCCTCATTGATTATCCCTTCCGCAGCGTACAACCATGCTAACATTAAGTTAGCTACACCAGCCACGTCAAGACGTTTTATGAAACCTGGACATCTACGGCTACCTAAACTAATTTACTGATGCCCCAAACAGCTTGAATGACATTAAACTAAGCATAACAGCGCGACAGACGTTAGATATTCAATTTCCTAACAAACCCACAGTTTATACTGGGCAGTGTGTCAGAGGCAGCCCAGGGGAAAGTTTCTGTGGCTATCAGAGAGACGGTCTCACCTGCTGTGCTGCGTCTGTGTCAACTGACATTTCTTCTTCCGTCAGATGTGTGAAAACACACGATTACAGCTCGATTCAACCCGACTATGGCGATGAATTTGTCCAAGTCCTCATAAAATCACAACATGCTCCAGAGGCTACTTGAAAAGTTTCGCGGCACAAATCAACTGTCCAACCAACAGCCGCGGATGGGACGCTACTTGTTGTGTTCATGCGGCGGCGGGTAACGAGCACAACGGCCTATTACCGCCACCTGCTGGTCCGGAGTGCGGGCCAGACGAGGTGAGGTCTAGATCTTTATTCTGTTGGTTGTTAAAATAAAATAAAATAAAATAAAATAAAATAAAATAAAATAGCTTACTTACTAACTTATTCACAAACTTAAATAGGTCCTTACATAAAGCTTTCACAGAATTTTTAAACAAGCACTCAAATTCCAGCTCTGTCTAAGGCTGTTTTCATCTCTCATTTTGATATTCCCCACATTATAACATGATGCACTGATTCTTTCACTTGCCAATTAAAACCAAAACCAAACTATTGAACCCATTTAATGTTTTCTTGTTATTTGGAAAGTATTATCCAGTAATCCACGCCCCAGCCTGATTCTACTGTAATTTCTTCTTTTCTGTTTCTGTCCATATGCTTGTTTGAAATGACCATATCTCCCTGTCTCCAAGTCTTCTGCCATTTTTGTATAGCCTTATTCTAAATTATTGCTTTTGCTTCAGCTTTGCTTCATGGAAGGGGAATATCAGTTTCCCCCCTTTCTGTTATGTGTGTTTATTGTTGCAAACCCACGCTTTTATACCACATTTTATTACAACAACAGCAACTACAACTAAAACTGCTACTACCACTACTAATAATAATGGTAATTATGGTAGTAATAATACATGGATATTATTTTCATATTTCTTTTTATTTAAAAATTTTAGAGCACCATCTGGTGGTTAGTATTTTTAAAACCCCTCAAAATCACCCCAAATCAACCAATTATTTTCCACATTACCTGTTCATTACATGTCCACATCGGTGGTACAGTACTTTTATGGTTAACACACAGAAATAGCCGACACAGACTGATTATGTTGCTCAGCCAAATTCATGTAAGTACTTTATTGAAGTTTCTCTTCTCTCTTAGGCTCTGTAGGTGTCGTCCGATCATCTGCATAAACACCGGTGTAGAGCCTCCACAGTAGAAACAGTTAAGCAGTCCTTTTATAAATTTGCTTGCAGACTTGCTTCTCACAAGTGAGTTCCTGAAAAAGAGCATGAGAGGAAAACAGTGAATTTATGAGCACATCAGCTATTATCTATTAGTTTTATATTGTATTACTGGATATTCACCTTACAGAACAAATCAGATATTTCTCAGACACATGGTGCAATTAATAGAAAGTGTCTTATGTCAGATTTTTGAAGGGGGGAGGGGTATATCTTACATCGCTCATATTTAAAATTATGACAAACCGTGTGAGTCCACAGTAGCCAGTCATTGTCAATGGCTTTGCTGTACACTGTGCATCAGTAGGACATGACAAATGATAGGTCTTAGTTGACTGGTTTCTAAATTTCCCAAAACATCGTTCACAAACCCTGACTGGACTGTTATCAGGGTCAAAAGTTTTCCTCGTACCAGGTGCAGCAGGTCTCCCTCAATCCAGTGGGTCCATCCTCTGTTCTTCTTTTCTCCTCTCTGAACACACACCAGCTTATCATTGTCCCAGTTGACCACAGTCTGATAGAAAATAAAAGCCAAATAGCAGGTAAGGTTATTAATTTTGTTTGTGATTCAGGACAGCTACACACTGCAGTTTGGAGTGTCTGGAATTAATTCAAAAGCTACACAAAGTGGAAAATGACAGGACATACAAGGACATAATGTCAGTTTATGTGTAGGCATTTTCTATTTGTTGCCATTGAGGATTCACTTTTCTTGCTTTTGCTTCATTTTCTGTTCTGCCCTGACTGCAGCAGCATGTGATATCGCACTGACTGTGATATGGCGTATTATTAAAACGCTCACCTGGCACACTCTGTTGTCCATCCCTTTGGTCACTTCTTCAAACTCCTCTCCGATCTTGAATGAGCACGAGTAGTTTTTGAAAGAAGTAAATGTCTGGATTGTGAAAGAGTCTCCATCTTGCTTAATCACCTTCTGGGGCTTCAACATATTGGCAATCTTTCGAGTTGCAAAATCAATGCCTGTATGTGAAAGAGAAAGACAGAACAAATTTTCTCACACTACCGTTAAACTTTTGTTCTGATGTCTGAATAAATGTCTTTCATATATTCAAAAACTATTTCTTGGAATATTAAACAAGACTCTCATATTACAAGGCACTGCTCACCATTCAGGTAACTAGTTCAGCTAACAAATATGTTATAATTTCCCTATAGTTCCCTATAGACACAAATGTGTCCTGTGATCTTGTTTTGAGAACTAAATCAACAACTGAATTCAGAAACCAGCTCATGAGCGCTGCTGCCAAATACAAAGTTAAGACAATGTGATGCTCTACTTGTAAAATTTACATTTTCACACTTGGATCATCTGTCAAAAGAGTAAAGATATACTCACCGAGAGAAACCATGTATCCTTCAAAATTGTCATTACTGACAAAGTCCCAGGTCCCAGTGTAGTTGGCAGGCATGTTGGATGTTTGTGCGACTCTCTGGAAAACGCAAGTGGCATGAATATTAAGAGTGAACAGATATAAATCTCGTGGGTGGGCTGTTCCATTGTGTGTTAATATGGGGCAGAGGTGATATATTGCTTTCTGCTGCTATTTTGGACTCATACAATGAAAAGAGCACTGGAAAGCGGAACAAGACTTTTTACCTGATTATGAGGAGGACTTTTTACCTGATTACGGGGAAACTATCCTCTTGAGAGCTGAGGCTTTTAATATGACATGATGCCTAAACCATATGTCTGTATGGCACTGAAGCCAAAATAGAGGAAAAACTTAACAATAATCTTGCAGCTGAACTTATGTGCACACGTGGGGCTTTTGGCAAATCATCCTGACTTTTTACAAGCGGCACTCCATGTGTTTGCGCTCTGTGAAACGTGATGCTTCCTTCCTCAGGCTCACATTTGGAGCAGTTGGCAGTTCCTTCGCTGAGCACTTCCAGCCGCCAGGAATGGAGTTACATGTCCGGCTGGACGCATGACATCCATGTTTCATTACATGCTAATCTTCATGGCTTATCATAGCAGCAGATGGATACCAAGGCATCAAAGATTAAAATTGTAAGTGATGATGTGAAGTGAATAATTAAACTTCATGTATTTTTTTGATTTTTATATATTGCTACTACAGGCTACAAGCTTCATTGAGGTTGTATTGAGTGTTTTTTTTTTTTTTTTTTTTTTTAATCTCATTTGCAGTCAAATAGTCAACGCTCTGTTCATGGCAGTGGTTCTGCTGCCTCAGTTCTACATCATGGGAAGGTAATTAGATCCTAGGTAATGACATGAAGCCGCTGAAATCATTTGAAATCAGCTTTATAATTGTAATTGCTTGATATTAATGATCATGTCTGTTATGATTGAAGGCCAAAATCATCCCGATACTGCAGGCAGCCTCTTCTGAACAATCTCTCAGCCTCCATTGCTTTGTCCATCATAGCTTCCGGTATATCATGTGATATGATTTCACAATACAATGCAGAATTTTAACCTCATGGCTCAAATAAAACTGTAATCACAAACAATGAGGAAGAGTCATGGCATGCTAACGTATTTATTCTCTTCACAGGTTTTTCAGTGACATTCACACTGATGGATCCAGTTCCTCCCGGCTTTCAGGCCTCCTACCATGTGTTTGGACTGCTGTCATTTGTCCAAGGACTGTGCACTGCTGTCTTGACTCTCACAGCAGCAGGATGTGTAAGGAAAAGAGTGCCTCACACGTACCGACTGACAAAAACATGAAGTGTATGTAAAGCTAACAGCAGGAATAGTGTGCTTGTTGCACTATAGAAAAAAAAGTTAAAACAAAACTTGCATATTCACAGGCAAAAACCACCCCGGAGCTGTACAACTTATCCCTTTTTCTAACAGTGTCTTGCATTTTCAGCACAGGTAAAGTGAAACCCTCTTGAAACTCAATACATACAGATCACATACAGTAACTTTCAGTGTGCAGCATCTTCACTGAAACGAGTCTTTTTGGTGATGTCTACTCAGTGTTTTTCGTGGTGCGGGGAGGGCTCTGGCTGACTAAAAGACTTCACGTGCACGGCCTGGGAGGGAACAATGAGCAGTAAACCAGTCCAGCTGTCCCATGCTGACATTCAACACTCCACACATCAATGTTTCATGTGGTTTCCATGCCACCACCAGCTAGTCAGATTAAACCATAGAGACTCAGAGGGAAAAGTAACTTAATCATTCTTAATGTTCATTTGTTGACAAAGTATTACACAGTAGTCGTCTGTCTGAATTGTTGGTGTTACTTTTTATTCATTGATTTATACAATAAAAAACAGTGTTCAATTTGTAAAACACAATTTTAAAAGTCTATAAATATGTGCTTTAATTCGATTCTGTGCTAAGTTACACAAATAAACATTTGAAAACTGTATATTGTACTGAAAGTGGTTGTCAGATCCCCTGGGAAATAAAAGCCATAATGAATAGATTTTTGCCTTGCCATATATGGGAAGGCAAAGGAAACTTTGATTTATCCCACATTAGATGCTAAGACAGCCAAGTATGAAAATAGTAACTGAAATTTAAAATGAAATAAATACGTAAAAGTGCAAACACTGCAGTGAAAGCTAACTCACAATCACCCTCTAGAGATAACCATAATGGGATAAAAGGGAAAACCATAGTTTTGGTCAGGTGACAACAGATCATCTTGTGTACCAAGAAACTAATAAACAATAATCAGCTTGTGGTTTTCCACATTTTTGATAAGTATGCACACCAAATAAATTAATTTCCATCTGTTATATATAATAGGTCAACGACAGGAAAAATATGGTCAGGTTATGGGAGGCAAACCAAAATAGCTTCAAAAGGCACTCATTTAAGAAATTACATGATACTCCTACAGTATGGTCAAAGGCAAACAAAGACTTACCAACATACAGATCTGCCCCTGTCTGGGAAAAGTATTTGGTAGATGTACAGGAAAAATGACTTGCTTTTTGCCCCAGAAAAAAAAACAACACTATAGACTCTCACACACTTTTTCAGTATTTTTCTGATTCTGACTCTGTATTTTTCTAACTGGAGCTTTACTGTACACACAACAGACAAGGGCACAGGATGAACTTCTGCAATATGTCTCTATTATCTATGTTACTCATGTCATTACCTAGGAATAGTAACAACATGTGAATGCTGAAATTCAGTTAAACTGCACTTTAAGAAAGTGGTCTGAATTATATATTTAAATGTGCTTAAGCTCCTGTTATTTAAAATATGTCTTCACTTCACCAGTATCAAAATTGGTATGGATAAGGAATGTGCTTTTTGGTCACGCACCAAATTATATTACCTGAAAAATCTTTACACAAAATGTTCAGTTTATGTTTTCCATTGAATGTTGACAAAATCTATTTTATGTGTGTGTGTGTGGGTCAGTGGGAGTAAATTCACCTGAGATGCTGTTTGGTACAAAAAATCATTCACACACATAAACACACATCTTCAGTTACACAGCATATGCAGATAATTCTTACTGTTTGGTTGAACACACTCTTACAACTCTCAAAGCACCAAGTATGTGGGTTTAGCACATCAAAGTATAGTGGCAGACAAGCTGTAATTTGTAAACTGAAGAGAGGCACTGGTTTGTTTTATGCAGCAAACTCTGCCCATCGGGCAGTTAATTAGACTAAAATATACCATGACATGTCATGGTATATTTTCTCTTTCATCTATGTATTTCTTTTCCTCATCTCCCTCTCTCTCCATAACTGAGGAGGGAAAACTGTCTTATATTGAAAAAAATTACCATTTTGTATAATGAGGGCTTCACATTCAACACACTTATGTCCTGGCTCATAAGCCCATACCTTTTTTTTAATATCTAGTATACAAGTCCAGTTAAAGCAGCTCCAGTGGACATGGACATTTGTCTGATTCATTCCTATCCTAAAAGGGCATCATAGTCTATATACCAAATAAGTTTTCCACTAGCAGGCCTAACCCCAGTCACAGGCCATTTGTTTGGGCTGTCTTTGACTCGGCTCAGCTGGGTGACCAGCTCATGCTTGCCCTTTCCCATCACCAATACAGCAACCTGCTGGGCACGGTTGATGGCTCTGAGAGTGAGGCTCATGCGCTGGTGAGGTTTGACCGGGCTCTCGGTGAGGGCCACCAGACGCTCCCCGTGGCCATCCACTTTATCGCCAGGAAACAGAGAGGCTGTGTGACCATCATAGCCCACACCCAAGAGTACAAAGTGGAAACTGGAGTTGCTGACAAGCTTGTTGACCTCCCTCTCATAGAGCAGCGCTCCTCCATCCTCCTCCACACATAAACGCTGGTTTAGCTCAACAGGCATGGGGTGGATGTTGTAATAGGGTATCCTAATGTGCTGGAGCAGGTGCTCATGCAGGAGGTGGAAGTTTGACTCGGACTCTGTCAGAGGCACGCAGCGTTCATCCACCATCCACACATGGGTGTCCCGCCAGGGGAAAGAGAAGTGGTGCTGGGCCAGTCTCTGGAACAAGGCCAGGGGAGTGGAGCCACCAGACAGGGCAAGGTGGAAGGTTTCTCCCTCACTCACCACTGCCTCAGCTGCTGCCTGCAGGTCTGTAGCTAGCCTCTCGATGAGCTCATCAGTCCAAGCGGTCACCATGTCAGCACTGCGATACTTGCCCTGCATTACCTGGAAATTGTCTGTTGAAGAACCACCCACCTGGTCAGGTGGGATTATTACGGCTTCGCTAATGTAGCTAATCTCCCTTCCTTTCAAACGGAAGTCCAACAGGTTCCCATTGTCGGCACCTCCTGGGTAAATGCGGGGGAAAGAGCTGGCAAGACTGTCAAGCAGTGGAGTCCACAAGTTCCAGGAGGCTAGGAGGTTTTCAGCACTGATGAAATTATCTCTCCGACCAGAGAAGATTTGAGCGATAAGTTCTGCATAAGCATCCTTCTGCACTATTGGAGTTTGTACAAAATAGTCTGAAATGGGCAAACCTAGAATCTTAATGTCTTTATGCTCTGTCACTTCCTTCCACTCACTGTCAATTAGAGCTGGCTTGAACAGATTTTTAGTCACGAGAATTGCTGGATATTGAAGGTTTCCATGCCCGAAGTAATAAACTAACTGTTTCGGCTTACAGTGGATACTGTCGTGATTTTGAATGCAAAAGACGTCATTCTTGAAAAGAATACGTGCATAACCCACACGCTCATCTAGCTTCTTGCCTGAGATCAGAACAACTGGCACACCATCATACTGGGCCACATCAATGTGTGTCACAACCGCTGAAATATAGAAAGAGACAAAAACAACAACATTCATTAGTGGGATCTAAATTTATTGCAATACACAATTTATGAAAAGAATCTGAGTAATGAAAGAGAAACCCTTTCAACACTCACCAGCAAATGTTGGTGTGCGACTGACGTAATCCTTCGTCTTGTTCAGTTCCGCCCACACCTCTGCGTTGTAGGTTTGGTACTGACCTATGAGGGCTTGTTTCTTTCCTAGAGGCTGCAAGGTGCTGAAGATCTTCAGCTTGTTCTGGAGAACTTCCTGGTTGTTGCTCATGTTCTTTGGTAACCTCATGGTCAACAGGGTCATGACCTCAATCAAGTGGTTCTGTAGCACATCTCTGATCACACCATACTCGTCGTAGAAGGGAATACGACCTTTGAGGACAGACAGGAGAGGTGAGCGAGTAATTGCATTTAAGGAATTCTTGCTCTCTTCCACTACCTCTGAAAATTATTCAACCGAATTATGGGAAAATATTCTGTTGAAATAAATTTGCAATGTTTTTAGTCACCTTTAGCATCCAGGGTTTCTTTCAGTACAACCTCCACTCTGTCAATATGGTGCTTGTTCCAGATGGGATCCAGAAACTTCTTGTTCGCTGTTCTGAATGGCAGTATCTTTGAAACAACCTTTTAACCACAGAGGAAGCAAGTCATGAAATCAAACATCTCAGTTGTGGACGTGTGAGTTTAAGTTTACTGGACATATGAGATTTAATTACCTGCTTCCCCAAGTAATGGTCAATTCTGTACATTTCATCTTCCTTCAAGGAGCTCCCAAGTTGAGTTGCAAGTATTTGCGCACTCCTGAAGTCATGGCCGAAAGGTTTCTCTAGCACCACCCTCAGCCACGCCCCAGTGGCTGGTCTGCAAGCATTATTGACCTTATCAGCAATGTCTGCGTATGCAAAGGCTGGCACTGAAAGATAAAAGAGCCTCCCTGACTCCACCATTCCCTCTTCCTGAAGTTGTTGCTTAATGTGCTTATCTAGATCCTGGTAGTCTTCTGCGGTCTTCAGCTGCCAATACTGC
>OMLB01036950.1:0-10714 GCA_900302555.1 Myripristis jacobus | reverse complement strand
AACAAATCTGTAGTTTAATGCTGTCGCTGCCCCCTGGTCACATCAGATCAGGGCATAGCGTGAGAATCGGTCCCTTTATTATATCTATAACCAACAAAAATTCTCCATAAAGACGACCCACATAAAATATCCATAAAATACCGGCTCATCTTTATCATTACTCGTAGCCCGAAAACAATAACGCAGTAAAACACTTTTATTTTACTGGAGTTGTAAAAAAAAGTACCTGTTGAACTGCTGAACATGTATTTTATTTTAATGGAGACGCTGGTTTATAGAGGGTGGTCATATGAGAGCCATCAATAGGACGAGGTGAGGGTTCATAGGGAAGGGGTGTGTAAGTCAAACACACACACACACACGTGCGCGCACACACACATGCACATCACTGAGGATTGATGAGGGCCAGTGCACATGATGTAGGTAGATGATATCAGGGGAACAGACCTCTGTGTTTGGAAAATGACCCGATAGATTCCTATTGCCCTGCTTGCTACTTAACCTGCTGCAATTAGCAGACAGGAAAAGGTCTGGCCACTGAAAATGTAATCACAAAATTAGCTGTGTGATACATCAACCTAACATACGTCTATTAAGTCCAGATTATGGATACAGCATTTGTTCATATCAGCGCTGAGGATGGCAGATAATTGGGCGCACTAATCTGGTAATGCTAACAAATGGTGAAATTACATTGAGTAATGCTGATTAAGGCGCAATATTGAACATTATGGGCACACATGCACATGGACGCATGGACTCGGTGGGGCGTGCATGCTCCCACACGGCCAAGGACGCACCGACGCACGCACACAAACATGCACAAATGCAAATCCACGCACATTTGTGTCACATTGGAAGGGGTCAAAGTGTGGGCTCGGTTACGCGCCGTGCTGACAAGTGACACCGCTCGTAAAACAGTACTGTCATTAAGTACAATGTCGTTTGCCAATACATCACACTCCACCGTCATAAAAACATGGAAAACACATCGCTGTAGCAGTTATTATGCACTTTAAACCTTGGCCAGGCTATAAAAATGGATGAAATTACAAGAACGGTATCAGCCTGGTTATTTTTTATGAGATTTTTCGCCAACCTCCGCTAATAAAATTGACGAAGCTATCCTCTGTCCTCGTTAAGTGACGTCCCTAACGAAGCAGAGCATTTATCTTGCCACCCCGACTTGGCGCTCGACACCGCCGACCACAGATTATTCACAGCGAGCCTTTGGATCGAACACAAAAATATGACAAGTGACTGTAAATTTGAGTATGCATATAAATGACTTTTCCCAGACTTGTGCATTCATAAGGGTCAGCACAGACAGAGCTGATGAAGTTTTATGTTGAAAAATATCCATCCCTATGAATTAAAGCGTATCTAGAAATGTGTTTCTTATAATACGAGAACAATGTTAAGGGTAGGTGTTACTGCTACAACTACTACTATTTCTCATTGCTTCATACTGCACATACAATACTGCAGCATCTGATCCTGAAGTACACACTCCTCCACATTACTTCCCCACACTGCACAGCGTACTTTAATAAGTATCCTAACAGGTCCCCATACAGCCGCTGTAACACACCAATCTAATAAAACATGGCAGCTCAATTTATGACTGAATGCTAAATGGAGTCCCGTGCACATGACCTTATGGCTGCCTGTTTAACCTAATATAACTAATATGAGCCCCATATATCACTTATTACTGATATGGAATCAATACCGGATTCAATTAGCTAATGATGCTGAAAGGTACTTCCTGGATCCATTCATATTACAGAGCTTTGTTGGTGGGCACACCTTGGATTAAATGCTGCATTCATTTTTGGCCCATTTGATGTTTGCTCTGCTACCGGCTCATATTTTCTCCCAAGCTGGATTTGATATACATTTATAGACAGATAGATAGAATTATTGATTGATAGCTCGATAGATAGAGCAAGAGACATAAATAAGGTAATGGTAAGTACAAACAAAAACAAAAAAAAAAAGATAACCTGAAAAGATTCAAACCTGCATTATTTATTTAAAGGGGCATTATGCCAAATTTCTGAGGGCTCATTAAAATGACTCTTTAGACTTACCTGACAAAAACATGGAATAAGCGTCAAAAAATGATAGTTGAGTCTATGTGGTTCTCATAATTAGGGACCTTTTGGACTCCAAAAATGTGAAATAGACCAGAAAATTGATGGCTGACTCTAAACAGTCCTCATTGCCGGGCTGACTCGCTGATAAATTGCGCGCTTAATCCCCATTTTTTATCAGTGGAGTCTAAATGCGTCTTACTTGACCCACCTTTAATTTTGCATAGTGCACCTTTAATGTTACCCTTCAGTCTGGATGCAAAGACATGAATTATGCCTCAGTATTATTCACTGTAGCTGTGCACTCTAAGAGCCTTGTTCAAATGTAGGCTCTCGGCTAAAACTCTTTTGGCGAAAACCCCTCAGACATGAGCATTAGAGGCAGTTGGTAGAAGGTTTTCATTCGATCGCGGCCAAATGTCTGGATATCATCAGGCCTGCTACATGCTCTGTAAACAGAGTGGGCATTGAATACATTAGTCTCTGCATCGATTTGAACCTCAGCCCCTCCTCGCCTCCCCTTAACTCTGTTGCTCAACACAACTTCCCCTCCTTTTCCCCTCCTTTTTCCTTCATCTCCTCTTCGTTTTCTCCCTCTCTTCTGGTGTCAGTCATTCTTGCTCCATTTCACTTGATCTCTCCCATCTTCTCCAGAAAGGTTCAACAGTATGAGTGACTGTGTATGACAAAGCCCTGTGTTCTCTCACATGGGCGAATTATGTGGCTTAACACGTGAACGTAACTGCAGTCGGGCGGAGGCAAATCCCTGTAATGTCGAACAATTTCATAAAGTCGAGTGTGACGAGCAAACGCACAAAGGAGCCCACCTTCATGTGAGGAGGAGCTCCTGTGTGGGGGTCCGAGCTGTTTGATGGCGTCCACGCTGATTGCCTGCTTGGCCTAATTATGGTAATCTGTGTACCCGCGCTGGAAATGGGCTGAGCTGCCTTCACCACACGGACACACACATTCACACACACGCTCATTTTACAAAGAGACAATGTGATGAAAGCACTGGCAGGCCTAATGACAACCTGGTGACAGTAAACCACACAAACTTCCTCTCCTCTTCAACCTCTCCTCTCTTCTCTTCTCCGCTCCTCTCCTCACTCTTGTCTATCAGAGAGGAGTGAGAGGAAGAAGAAGGAGAAGAAAAAAAAACACCAGCAGACGAAAGCACAAAGAACAAGACAACACAGTGTAAAGGGATACGGAGAGCGAGAACCAGCAACAACAATGTCTTTTAAATGCAAGACATTCAGTTTGTGAATCTCCTGCTGTGTCTGCGGGAAGGAGGGGAAGATGGTTTTGCTGTTTAATTCACACACACACACACACACACACACACACACACACACACATACATAAAGATACACACACATATATATATATATACAGACACACACACACTTACCTTGTTTATAGACCAAGAGTTACCACATTATTTGGTCCTTGTGAAATCAGTGTGTCTCCGTTCTTGGTTTATTGAAGAAAATGTCCTCTGGTCTCCACCCAACTATTATCTCCAGAAAAAAGGGGCCAGCAGTTTAAAAAGGCAGTCGTGAAACTTGAAATAAAAACCCCAGGACAGATTGGAGGATTGTTCATTTATTTATTAAAGCCGTGTTGATTTGTTAGCAGGGCTTGAGCGTGGTGGGCTGCAATCTTCCTCTGCGTTCAGACCAAATGCAAAGCAAGTTTTTCAAAGTATAAAGTCAACGCAAAGATGCGAATTAAAGTAAGGTGAGTTATGATTTTTCAACTTGAGGGAAAAATGCGTGGCTGTGTTCATGTAAGTAATGCTAAGTGAAAATTCATCTCACACTTGGTCTGAACTCCCCATTAGGGCAAGAATGTGTGTGCGTTCATATTTATCCATATATGTGTGTGACTGTCAATTTATATCTGTCTCTCTGTGTGTGTGTGTGTGTGTGTGTGTGTGTGTCTCTGTGTGTGCTCACTTGTGCGCCTCCTGCCAGTGTGTGATCTTTGGAAATGGAAGTGTGTGTGTGTGTCTGTGTGTGTTTGGCAGGCTGTCCTGTCGCCTCAGCTCCGGTCTGATCAGTACCAACAAGACCCGGCTAGCGCTGAGCTGAGAGTGCAAAAGCATGTCAAGCAACACACAGCTGTTTACACACCAGGCCGTAAACACACCGCACCGACATGCCTCGCTCCTGATGAATAATACACGTGCCAACAGACGGCCACTGCTGCATGCGCCTATATATACAGGGTACATATATCTCTCTACATATATACATATGAATGTGTGTGTGCATAACAAAGACATTTTGACAGAAAATGTGAGGCAGGGGACATTCTGAGTATCTGTGTCTGTTTTCACCGATTGTCCTTGTAAACCTGAGCGACTGTATTGTGCGGGAGTGGAATAATTGCAGTTTATCGCTGCCCTAGATTCTGAATGATCAGCGGTCAGACCCCCCTCCGTCTCAGTACATTATCCATGCCTGTCTTGCTATTCTGGCACAAAGCATTCATGGAAAATTTTTGGGCTGATTTTCCAAATGCAGCTTTATTTCTTAACCTGTTCCTCAAAAGTGTTCTGGACGCTCCAACTGACCGAAATCACAATTCACTGCTGTCTGGCCGAAAACCATGGTGCCTCTAGAATGTCAGCTTTTTAAAAATGAAGACTTGCATTTTTTCTAGTTTATCAAACTATCTTTGCAAATGAATCATAATGTCAGAACTTTCTTGACTGATGGAAGATAGGCCGATCCTCAAATTCAGATAAAACATGAAACTGATAAAAAAAATGGTGAAACAGGGTTTTCACTGGATGATGATGATACACCTAAACGTCACAGACAACTGCTGGTGTGAAGTTCATATGCACGGTCCTAAATTATGACTGAAAAGTGTTGAAACCTTCACAAGTCACCTTCCTAAAGCACACCAGATAAACTTAGCTGGAGACTCAGCCTGTGATAAATGTGCCTGACCGAAGCGAGGCATCTGGACAACTGCAGCTCAGCAGCAGGGAACGAGTTAAAACGCACTGAGGGGGAAAAAGTGGTCTGCTCAGGAAAAAAAAAAAAATGCTGTGATCTCCTTTATTGTTGGGTTTAATTAAATTTTCAGCTCTAATTACAATTAAGCCACTTAGTATGTATAATAATGTTTGCATCACAGAGCAGCACAGATGCAGTCCATCAACGCAATTAAATATTAAAACGGCTGTGGCTGTATTAATAGCAATGTGGTGTGCAAGTCACTCTGTGTGTGTGTGTGTGTGTGTGTGTGTGTGGAGGCTGAGCTGCTGCAGCGGGGACTCCCTCGGTACCGGTGCCATCGCCTGGAGACTTGGGCAGCGCCATCCTTAGTGCCACCAGTGAGCCCGCTGCGTATATGACCTATATTCACCCTGCCTCTCTGTGCGCCAGAAAAGCATTAGTGAATAGGAAAAAACACAGCGTGGTGGATAGAAAAATCCCCACGAGTGTATGAATATTCCTGAGCTGCTGAATTGTCGTTAGTCTAATGCAAAATTAGTGTTTTGGTGCCAAATTATTCATGACCACACAGAACGAGAGCGTTTTTAAGTCCAAGTGATGAATTGCTTGATTCACCTCTCCTCTCACCCCTCCCTCTTGATTTTTTTTCTCATTTCTTCGTGTCTTCACTCATTTTTTTGTCCTCACTCTGTCATGCACTCACATGCAAGAGTGGGTTTGCATGCGCATAGACACACACACACACACACGCATACATGCACACCTGCAAACAAACACATTCAAACGTGCAGAGAATTGCATTCACGCACACACACAAACACGCACATAGGCACACAGGCATCCCCTCTCACCCCGTCTTATCAAGGTGCCTTTGCATTATTTAGGGAATCAGCGCCTGCTAACATGGTAAACAAGAGTGTGTTGGGTTGTGTGAGGCGATGCAGGGCAGGGCACGGTAGCCACGGCAGCAACACAGACTCTCTTTATCAACCGAAACCGCCGCAACGTCTCTGCCTCCTTCCCTGTCTGAAGATTCAAACATCACTTTCACAACTCGCAAAAGTCTCCCAGATTGATTTACACACGGGGTTTTTCAGTACAACGTCTGGCAGCTTTGTTTGTTCGCCATTGTTCCTCTGCTGACATGTGCATGCAACAACGCAAACACACACACACACACACACACGTGTAAAGACACGCACACACGCCGATTTGTGGAGCTGGTGTGTGCATCTTCGGGCCAGTTTTAGCTGTGTATTATGGTCGCCGGTGGAATGTGTGTGTGAGGCGCAGACTCTCAGCAGTAAAGTTCAGTTACTAGGCCTGCGACTGGCCCCGGCTAGGCATGCGTTGATAAATATAGCCACCGCTGAGGCAGTCTAAATACAAGGCTCTTCTTTGCTGTAATAGATGGGTGTCGCTAACCTATGGTGCAATCACGCTAGATTCCACAGAAATATTTCTGCACAGTGGCAAACAAACAAAGCATAAAAACAAAAGCGTGGACCAGGCAATGCTAATCATGAGGCACGGCTAGGAGTCTGTGGCCAGCGTGGTGGAGGTGGTGCTGTGTGTGTGTTTGTGTGTGAGTGTGTGTACACAGCAGCTCCGACAACCACCGGCCCTTATGGACCACAGGCCCTCTCCACAGTAAGATACAACTGGGGGAAAAAAATGATGGCTCTGTGTGTGTGTGTGTGTGTGTGTGTGTGTGTGTGTGTGTGTGTGTACGTGCAGAATGAACAGGGTGATATTTACGACTAGGGATTATCCTAAGGGCACTCTGCGCAGTCCAAAGGTCGCTCTGCTGTCTCTCTCTCTGTGTCTCTGGGCGCATCATTAACCAACATTTAACTGCTGGCTTATGAGTACAATTTAACAACCTGGGCTGTCCTCTGCGAAGTCACACCACACTCCCATCCAACGCCGCCGCTTCCCACCAATATCCGGAACGCTCGACGTCTATTTATCAACCAATGAAATGGCAATAATCTTCCGATAAAGTGAACTTGGTCACCTTTGTCAAACTCACCCGCTCATGCTGCATGGATGTATGTTTGCAGTTTTTCTCGCTCTCGTTCTCTGCCTCTCACCCACACACACAAACACACACACACACACATACACACACACACACACGTGTCATCAGCTGTGGTGATTTGCAGGGCAGCTGTTGTCGAGAGCGGGCTGATGTGAAACAGTTTACACACACAATTACTATTAATACCAGAGACACATGCGCCTCCGCTATTTATCCAGCTCACACTGTGCCATCGTTTGGACGTGAAGCGCAACTGATTAGGCTTCTGTGTGTGTTTGTGTATGTGTGTGTGTGTGTGTGTGTGTGTGTGAGAGAGAGAGAGAGAGAGAGAGGGAAAGAAAGCAAGAGCTAAGAGGCAGTCTAGCGTGAGGGACACACCTGTTAGGGACACACACAAGCATGGGCATGGACACGAACATTCGCAAACACACAAGAGCCTCTCATAGCCAAGGTTATCACACAATGCGAGGAGCTTGAGGAGCTTGAGGCGCTGTGACGAACCTGCAGGTCGAGTGTGTGTGTGTGTGTGTGTGTGTGGGCGACGGTGATAAGGCGTGATTACAGGCTCGGTGTTGATTTGGTTTAGTCTCTGTGTGGGGAAAACGCCTTTTGAGAAGCCTGTTACTGGGTTTGTTAAGTCTGCTGATGGGTTTGATGGTTTTAATGATGAGTATCCGCACACGTAGACATCATCAGCCGGCCAGTGACTTTTCAAACCATCCAATCTTTTTGGGGGGTTATTTTCATAGCTTTATCTTATTTTGTTGCTGTTTATAGCTTAACAGGTTACTTTCACTGGGTTTTGAGTCAAGGAGTGTAGTGAGTTTTTGGAACATTTGTCATTTTACTCATTTTACTTTGCCCTGCATCCTATTAAAGCTGCAATGATCAGGATTGCCATGGGTTGATTTAAGTGAGGACCTTTCAGACTCAGCCGACAAAAAACAAAAACAAAAACATGGAATAATAATAGTAATTTAATGGCTGAGTCAGCATGGTTCATGTTTTTTTTGTCACTTGAGTCTAAACAGTCTCCATTTTCACAATTTCACTAATGGCAGCTTTAATTCTTTCTTATTTTTCTTTGCTCCCCCTCTTCCTCCCCTGCTTTCTTTTTCTTTGCTTGCTATTCCTTGCTATTTGTTCTTCTGATTCCTCCCATTTTTGTCCTTCATCCCCCTCCATCTTTCTAATGCCTTCTTTTTGCCCCTTCTTCTCCTCCCTTTCTCTCTCATTGTCTATTCCCTTGTTCCCTGGACAGCAGAGTGGACCAGATGCCTGTGCAGGGGACCCCCAAATCCCACCCAACCACACACACGCACACATAGAGCAACATATTGGTTCATAATTAATGGAATTAGCGACTTTATCTGTTATGAAGAGCCCTGTGTCTGTCTCTGGCTGACTGGAGGGAGACAGATAGGATGGAGAGGCAAAAGGGGGGAGAGGAGGAGGAGGGAGGAGGGATAGGTGGAGCTGGAAGGAAGGAGAGATTGATGGGAAAGACAGAACTGATTAAGAAGACTGGCAGTAATGAGAGAAGAGAGTTGAGAAGTGCACATAATAAGTGTGTACAACAGAGTCGCAGAATTTCAAAGAGGAAAATGATCGGGGGGGAACAAAAAAAAAGCTTGTGAAGATAAAAGAGAAGGAGTGACTTCGTGCTTCAATACAAATGCAATTATTTCTGCAGTCAACATGTGCCGACTTTATGGTCATGTTTGTGGCAAGTTAATTTCACACACTGAAAACTTCTGACCAGTGACTGACGGCGCAAAGGCAATCGCACGCGGCCTCAGCGGCTATTAGCGGAACAGGGTTGCCAGATATTTGATTAACCCCCATTAGCGTGGACAGTGTTTGCCCCCAGAGGAGCCTTTGTGATGACAGGGAGCGGCTGATGGGCGTCCATCACTGAGTAATGGCGTAAAAGCTTCGATCCTGCGCGGTTACACGGGCCGAGCTGCATCTGCACAGGATCATAATATACCTTCCCAGACGACGAGGGTTGCCAGATACTTGTTTTTTCATCTCCATAATGATCAGTGTGTAGTATTAATCTCTATCTGCAGCTCACTGAGGAATATTTACACCACAACCGTTCTGCTACCAGTCCTCTGGGTCTCTTTAGTCAGCCTGCGTGGTTCCTGTCCCACCCAGCCCCTGTGTTAACACACACACACACACACACACAGAGAGAGAGAGAGAGAGAGACTCATATCAGTTGGTTTAGACTAGGTGAGTAAATTGTTTTTTATTCTTGAAGTATTTATCAGCCGTGGTGCCGCCTGTTGGACCAATGGCTTCCGTAATGGATCTGATTAATGGCAGCTTATTAACAAAAGCTCTGTTGTTCAGGCCCTGAGGGCTCAGTGTAACACTAGAGCTCAACGCTGATATAATGGCCTATTTTAGGAGCTCCGTGATTAAGCACCATTAAGCAGCAACCAAAGCCAGGCTTCGGACAACTTCAATGGCAGCAAACATAAACGCAACCGTGTCCCCAGAGCCCCGCCATCCCTCTCTGTCTGTCCCACTCCCTCTCCCTCTCTGTCTCACTGCTTTTGTTATTGAAATGGAGGGTGGAAGGAGAGACGGAGTTGTATTCATATTTGGTTTGGAGAGAGGGATTCTCAGAGGAGCGGAGACAAAATATATCAGAATTTTGTTCAAACAGTAAAAAATGAATCACGTCACCGTCCATTGGCCAAATGGGAAATCCATGTTGGAGGGAATATCGGAAAGCCCACTCCTACTCTATAAAATTATGAGACTGAATTAATCAAGCGCCTGTGTCCATGTGCTTGTGCATGCGTGTGTGTGTTTGTGCTGTATACATCATTTTGTACAGTACATGTCTGCAGGAAGGAGGGGAGTTTGGAGTGGATGTCGCCTGGCATTATGCCAAACTGCATCCCCCAGACAGAGACTGTAATAACCGAGGTCCCTGCCATCAGCATGCTAATGGCTAACCTGGTTCCACTTTATCTGCTTCTTACCTGCATGCTAATCTGGTCAGCCTCATTTCAGACTTCACACACTAACAGGATCACCTGCAACAGAGAAAGGCTTTCTGTTGATGAAACCGGGGGCTTTTTCATACAGTTGTTCCTCTATTACTTGTTTCTCTCTCTCTCTCTCCACATTGTTTTTCTTTATGGTGACGATTTAAACCAATAAGTACATTTCATAGTCAAACTTCACAGAAAACACACAGGTAAACAACAGGGTGGCATTACCTTGAAGCTTTTATACCGATGCATCAGTTTACATGCCAAATCAGTGTCTGACCTTACACAGACTTTTTGTGAAATTCTGGGGCAGGTAAGTGATACCCTCTCAACACCAAATATGCATCAAACTCAATTTTCATTGTTTAAGTATAAAATGTGTTTTAGTTCTGCACTCTGAGCCTTGCAACAGTTCAGGGGAGTTGTTGCCTTTGGCTCCAGCCGGTACAGGATCTGTGCAAGGTGCATGATGATTCAGGATATGCTCTACATTATAACCTCAGTGTAACTCTGCAATATGATAAATTACCAATAGATCGCCATCTTTTGGACGGGACCTACATTCATAGCTGTAATGACGGACAGTCGGGG
>OMLB01036946.1:5276-16136 GCA_900302555.1 Myripristis jacobus | reverse complement strand
TCCCCCCCCCTCCCCTCATACGTGTCCGTCTGTACCTTTATTGTTATTCACAGATCGTCCTGTACCACTTACCCCATCTCAAGACACAGCAGGTGTTAGTGCGCTCCCAACAATTAATTAGTTCACGCACAAAGCCTAACAGCTGTGTGTTATTCTGCATCATCATGCTCAGCTATAACGGTATGTCCATCAGCTGCTTTTCCATCCATTTGGTAAGCATGCCGCTCAGGAGGAGAATAACCACAACCCAAAGCGCTCTGTGCCTGCCCAAGGCTTGGTCGCCAACAGAACCCACAATGCGCAAATGACGAGTGCGCTCTGGCGAAAGGACAATAAACATTAGTTATCTTGTATCTCAGTGTTACGGCCTTTTGATTTTCGCTCGTGTTCATTCCTACCATCTAGTTATCGCTCGTGTGATTATACATGGTACTCCCCGGTGTGGAAATAGTGTGCTGCGACCATCGTTCATGTGCGTTTGGCATGAGCTGTCATATCGAGGGGCTGGGCCAAACAGATCCCTTCTTGCATAATCTGCTGGGCTTGGATTAACCAAATCAGCCGTTTATGGTTGATGCGTGTCTGTTCTCGCCCATCCGCCTGGTCCTTATTGTATATCTCCATCCCCTTCTTCATCTCTCTCCCTCTCTCTGCATGCACACACACACTCTCTCACACACACGCACACACACTTTACCCTACACATCAGTGATCCAGTGGCAGGAGACTGCGGGGTCTGGATTAAAAAATGAAAGCCAGAGGCCCGCTGCCCTCTGTGCGTTGGAAAACAAAAAAAATGGATGGGTTAATAAACACTCACACAGTATGTGCCATGCAAAGGGATGCTTAGCCCACCACATTATAAACGCAGGATATCCCCAAGTGTGCCCTAATGGTTTGGCTTGGCCTTTTTATAGACACCGCTGTGTGCTCGCAATTGATTTCTATTCCTCCTCCCAGCCCACCTAACGCGCCTTATTTGGGGATGATTGTTACTGACTTTCTTGCCCGGCATGTAAAACAATAACATTTGACAGCTGGAAATGCTTTAACTGTAGCCCCATAACAAATTTAATGTTTTGTTTGTGTGGGATTATCCACCTAACAAGAATTTAATAATAACTGTATGGTATTTTTTTTTCTTTCTGTGGCTTGTAGATTTATGTGGTATCTATTCAATAATGCATAGAGTTCATAGTGGTCATATTGCATATAAGCCTGCTTTTTTCATCTCCTAGGATGATAATATTTCTAGGGATTTCATGTTTTGCTGACATGTGATATTTGCAGTGCATATTATGCTTATGAGACGTTGGTCGTCCCGCCGGACACCAGCTCGCGGTTGGGATGTAAGTTGGTGCGCCGGACAGTCTTGGTAGGCTTCTATTCCAATGCTTCGTGAGAATCATGTAATAGTCTTTAAAATCCAACCAGATTAAAAAAAAAGTAAAGGAAACCTGGCACTGTGAACGTTTTTTTATTATTATTATTTATAAACTGTTATTTTCTGGAAGTGGTTGGATGTATAGACATAATTCCGGTGTAAGGGTATTGTGGGTGCTGTTCAGGGGGCGGGGCCGGGTTAAAAGAACTGCCTGCTGAAAGTTACCCCCCTTCATATTCGTGGTCACATTAATCTGATCCACATCATCCTTTAGAAGGTAGGTTGCGGCTGAAAATGTGGGCTTACTCAGTTATATCTCTTAATAGCCCAAGTCCCATTTTGATCCACAAACTTTTAATTTGACTCAACTGTGATCCTACACTTTAATTTGGTGTTTCCTTCAAGCATAAAAACTGTTTCTGGCAAAAGGGAGGCCCAGATCAGTCAAATAAAGTTAATTTAAGGTGCCCTTAAACTGTTCAGTAAAGCATAAGAACCCTTTGTCAGCAGGAACAGTGTCTGAAGGCTGCTGGCTACTTCTTTCCCCTCATAAATATATAGAAAAAAGCCTATAGCGTAACATGAAATATTTAATAAACTCCACTGTTGTGACCATAACACATTAGGGACAGTCATTTGGCAGGGAGGCACATTACTTGGCCCCGTGGTGCTTCATTCAGCTACATATCTTTAGATGCATGGCAAAATAAATAAATAAAGGATGACGGGTTGTGGTTAAGATGCTGCTGAAGGTGGTCAGGGCGCTCTAGTGGATGGAAAGACTGTCCCTGACCAGAGTGATTGCAGGTTGAATTCCCACAAGTGTGTTCATCAGCAGCCATGTTTCCTGAAGGGTCCTTAACACAGCGGCCCCCCTCCCTGCACACTCACCGCAAGTCTGGACAGAAACAAACCGCAACTGTGATGTTTCTGTGTGAGGAAGGCAGGTGTTTCTCTCCGCAACGCCGAGCGCTTCTTATATAATGCGGTTTAACCCTCTGCTCTGCCTCTGAGCAAACAAATCCAACAGCCCACCACCGGCTGAGTGATGTCATAATGCCACAGCCATGTACGTATCGGTAGACCTGTAACACCCCAAAGCGACGCTCCTCATTGGTATTTATTATTTTCACAGATCAAATATAATCACGACTTTATGTGGGAGGCAGCGTGCAGAAAAAGGAAAGATAATAAGAGTGGAAAGAGAGAGAGAAATTCTGAAAATAGGCCCAACAATTATAAAAGGACTCTAAATAACCAAGCTAAATATCAGCCAAATATCACGAGGAACAGAGTAGCCAAGCATAGAAAGAGCGTTTGTTCTCCCCAGTTTTGTCATGTAGCTGCAACTTCAGGATCTGCATTTCTGTTTCGTAATAGGCTACTGTCCATGCCCATCTGTGAGTTTCCTCCACAAAGCAACACTCCTGTTGTTGCAAATTAAAATCCTCTTCAACACATTCTCTTCTTCCATCTCTCTGTCATTGCATCGGCTGGCCCAGACTGTCCGTCATGGCTTCCCCTACCAGCCGTCGTCCATGGCTTTCGACCCGGTGCAGAAGATCCTGGCGATTGGGACCCAGAGTGGGGCTCTCAGATTGTATCCTTTCATTTGCCATTGAGCTTGTATAGGTTACTGTGACCCATGAGGGCTTCCTTGGGGCCCGGCACCCCTGAGAGGGAGATCCTGCTGATCTCCGTAGCAGGTAAGTGGACAGATGTCAAAACTGTCAGTCAGATGCTGATGTACATCTGTGGGGTAACGGAGTGTGTCCAGGTTGCGGGAATGCATAAAAAGCATACAAGAGATGCCCTTGTCCTGATGTTTGTATGTTTGTATGCCATGTGTTCTACCCCCTAGTGCCCATGTGTAGTGTGCCAAGGGTTATAACAACTTCAAGTTCAAGTTTATTTAAAGCCCAATATCACGGTTTACAGTCTCAAAGGGCTTTACATGCCCACAGCTTTACAGCAAATTCGACAACAGAAGAAACTCCCCGGAAACATTCAACATCATCCTGCCCGCAAAACTTAAGTCATATCAGTGAAGACCCATGTATCTCAGCATCCACTGAATTCCTTGTTTTATCTTGTTTTATTTATTTATTTTTTTCCTGAAATCACTGCTGTATTCGCTTATTTCAAAGCACAAGTAAAGTTGGTGAAGTCAACATTCAGCCAACTCCTGCAACGAGCTGTGCGATTGCATGTAGCAGGAGAGCTTCCATCGACTTCCTTGCAGTAGCAAGCTGTTTTACACAAACAGGGACAACAGCTTGCGATGGAATGGCACCACGGGGAGTCGTATAGCTTCAGAGAACGCCCGCTAGCTCGCCTGTGTCAGGCTGCTTTTACAGGTCCTCCATGTGTTCTCCTGCCTGTCCTACAACCTTTGCCAGCTCATTATGGTGTGATGAAGAGCTGCCCACTTGGCTGTCCCTCCTTCCCACCTGCTGGCAGCTATGGCTGTGACTCATAGTTGGATTCACCTGCATGGAAAGGTGAGGCTAAAAACGGAGCCAGTGACAGACAGAAGAGCCGGAGTGCCCATTTCTACCAAAAACTGAAGTGGAACTCAGTGGGTTGTCATTTGCCTTCAGTAGATGACAACCCACTGCTCATTCAGGCAATGAGCACTGAAAGAGAGAGAGAGAGAAATAGAGAAGGAGGTGATATACTCTGTTGGGCAGACACAACCACTTGACTGGCCAAATTTTTCTGAAGTTACTTGTAACACGTCAACTTTTCTGCAAGACCATTTGCATGCATCGCAGAATAAACTCTGTCGAGAGAGAGGAGAGAAGGTCTGCTGAAATCACTTCTAAGGAGAAATACTATATCTGTGCTAATTCACACTGCTGGCTTGTGAGCTCCAGATTCATTAAACTCAACTGCGGAAGAGCCAGTTGTTTGCCTGTAATTGAGGTCCATAAGACATAGACCAGCCTAGAGTTCAGTGCACCGTCGTCCTCTGTGTGTTTTGAGTTCAGATGGAGTTATCCTGGTCAGGCGGCTCGTCGCGGCAGAAACTGGTCACTTTGAACCTGAATGAGCAGGAGATTCTCTGTTCTGTTTGACTGATGTGGATCAGATAGGTTCTTATCAGAGCCACGAGAAGGTGAATTGGGAATCATCCATCTGTTCAGTGACGCTTCTCCTTCCCCTGTCATTTGCCTTGTCTCCTTATCTGATGACTGTGATACCAGCTTGGTACAGATGAGGGGGGCAGAATGGAGTATTCATTATTCACATTTTCATATTGCCGTGCTGCAACTTTTGGGTTTTAGTAGAGGATGTATTATAGTTGTAGTGTTGGCAGTTTGGTTAGTTTTTGAAGTGTTTCTGCTTCAAACTATGGCACCGACAATGTGAGAATCTGGGATGAAGAATGACTCTTGACACCTAGCTAATATTCATGCAACACAACCTGCAGCTGTTTACAACCACTGTGTTTGTGTGTTTTATTAAAAAAAACATAATGATACAGAAACTTTTACTTCTTTCGAACTCTTTTGAATTTTCCTGTGTGTTTTCGCTAGCATGAGGGCCGTGATTGGTTCGTGACAATGCCATTACGATTAACAGCTTCACAGCTTATATCAGATATCTTATCTAATTTGTGTGAACAGCAGCACGCTTGAACCCATATACATCTGTGTCCCGAAGGTATTGTTTGTGCAGCGAGTGGTTCCTTACAGCTGTCAGTGTCTGTTTGCATGTGTGTATGTGTGTTTGTTTGCCTCCCTGCCTGGCCTGGCCAGACATTTGGCTGCACCCTTCTCCCATGGAGGATTACAGGAAGAGGCAGATCAAGGGCCTCAGCCTGGCAGCATGGCAGAATGTTGAGAATTACAGCAGGAACAGGAGGTGTGTGTATGTGTATATATATGAGTGTGCGAGTGCGTGTATGTGTGTGTGTGTGTATATATCCTCTGAGCAGACGGCTGATCCCTCCAGCCATAAAGCCAATCACTTCTGTGATCCCCCCAAAAGCGTCCTGTGTTTGATGCCTGCCTCTGCCTCCGCTGGCCAGCTGGGAAGATGGCAGCATCCCTTTGGTGTTGTCTGGAGGAGGGAAACAGGGCAAGTGAGATAGAGAGAGAAATACTTGAGGAGGGGGAGAGAGAGGGTAGATAGGAGAAGCCAATAGAGTGGGAAGCAGACAGAAAGGGAATAGAGGGGAGAGTAAGGAATGCAGAGAGAGAGGGAGAGAAAGAAAAAGAGAGAGAGAGAGAGAAAGAGGCAGGCCATACCCTGCTTCAACATCTAATGGCCAAGAATAGAATCCTTATTGATCTGTGTGTGGTAATGCGCTGAGACAGATATGCCTAACTGCACACACACTGCTCTCAATTGTTTTCCGCACGATATCTCCGCAGCGAAAATGGCTTTCTCAAAAGAAGTCGTGAGCATTTGAAAGAGGTTCCGCTGCGCAAGCAGTTCATGCATATTAAATATCTGTTGGATTAGCAATGTAATTTCACAAATAAGCAGAATTGCTAGGATACAAAATGCTGAACAAAAAAAAAAAAATTAAAGAATAAAGCTCATTGGTTTTGAGGAGGTTGAGATTATGTGTTGGCGATTTAAGGCAGGACTGCAAAAAGTAGGAAAAACTAGAAAAATAAGCACCTTTGATGGTTCCTTCCTTCCATCCTTCTGTCCTTTCATTCCTTCATTTGTTAATGTGCTCTTTCTTATCTTCCTTTCTTTGGTCATTCCTTTCTTTTTATCCCCCTCCTTCCTTTCTTTCCTTGTATCTTACTCATTCTTTCACAAGGCAGGACTAAATTTGACTAAATGTTTTAAATGTGATGACTGCAAAAGGTCGAAAAAGGTTGACACTGCTTTTACTTTTTGCTTTATGTACTCAAACTCCATGTAAGAGTTTCTACATGAGTGTGTGCATGTGTGCAAGCGTGTGGGCGTGTGTGTATGTGTGTGTGTTTGCTGGGTGGTCTGCGGCTGTGTCTACCACAGAGGCGGCTCACCTCTCTAGAGAGACGGCTCTTTACTGGTGGTGGCCAGAGGAGATGGCAGCGCTATAACTCAAAGACTCCCCGCAAGCCGGCAAGACACAGATCAATGGATCAAATTGTCACTCCATGCTCTGCCAGATTATCTCATCGGCAGGCGCTGGGCATCAGAGGGCTCACACATACAAATGGGAGTGGATGTGCATGAACAAGAACAAACACACAAACACATACACGATTATTATATCTGGAAAGACAGGAAGCGGGTGTGGGTAAACCACACAGATAAATACATACACTCAAACTCATATTCCCTGGTACATGGTACATATATGTTTGCAATGATGTTGATTGTGCACACACACATTCACACACTCTTTGCCCCAGGCTTTGCAGTCGCTCATGATCGATATGTGGTTCATATCTTTATAATTCATCTTCCTATGTGGTTACTAACTGCACTGCTCCCTTAGCTTTGTGCATAAACATAGAAGAGCCATACAGATAAGAGTTTTCTGACCGGCCTACTGGATGCACAAATGGTGTTAACATATAACCTGCAATGCATGAGCAATCGTTGCATTTTCCTCGCTGATTTCGTGCATGCCACCAAAGGCATGTTGTTTTTGAGTTAGACCACACAGAGCATCTCAGACTGCGTGTGCGTGCGTGTTTCTTATTCTGGAACGAGCTTTTAATTGGAATCCCATTGCATTTCAAACATTTCACTCTCCCTAGCATCCTCCCAGGCTCCAACTCAGCAAAGCCCCTCACAGTGCCAGCCCATACGGAAACATTAGCTTGTAATATAAACTCTTGAATCAAGGAGTAATTTATCACTGGAGCATCCAACAGCACACTGATTGTGTATAATTTATGGTATATGTCCATGATGATTGTACTTGATTGTGATTGTAATGGGCATTATTAGAATGGCTCTCTTCAGCTGCCTTTTCTCTCTCTGCGTTGTGTCTGCAGTTTAACAGGCCTAGTTTCACACAGAGAAAGGGGAACCATAGCTGTTTAAAAAAAGAGAGTGCAGTGAAGGAGCTGCTTTTCAGGTCACAGATCATTTGTTTATTCATTTTTTTATCTATCTGTTTTTTTTTTTTCATCTTTATTCCCTTCCATCCTCATACCCTCCCCTTATTGGCATTGTTAGTCTCATGCTAGCCATTTTAGTTGACGTTCCATAGTACAGACCAGGCCTGCGGTCGTGTGTTTGCTGTGTGCGTTTGAGTGTGCATTTAGTTACGCAATGCGCCGGAGCTCGGCTCAGCGGCGACGAGGCTAAGTGAGACAGCAACAGTCTCATCAAAGGAGTTCAGCTTCTGCTGCTGCCACTGTGTGTGTGTGTGTGTGTGTGTGTGTGTGTGTGTGAGTGAGTGACTAAGTGACAGCAAAGTGCATGAACATGTGTGATTAACATGTGTCTCTCTCCTTCCCCCATATGTAAGCAAACTGATATGCCTGTACTCCTGTAGTGATATGTATCTCTATACATATAGGAAAATGCTTTACTGCATTATTTTATTTTTTCTCTGTGTCGATGGTTAGCGGATTTACTAGCAATAGCAAATGGGGGACGAAGGATTTGGAAAGGGGAAGGGGAAGCACACAAAATCAAGAGGGATTAGTATCTCATCCCAGTTGACCTAATTTCACTCCTTGCACAAGTGGGACAAGGATTGGGGAAGCGAAGGAGGAGGAGGGGTTGGATTGAAATGGAAAAAACATCCTGTTGCATCTATTGAAAGAGTTTGCTCGTGTATTTGTGTCCATGTGTCTATATGTGTGTGTGTGTGTGTGTGTGTGTGTGTATGTGTAGGAATGGCTGCTGGTAGGGTTGTAGGAGTCAGCTTGTGTCTGCCAGATGGCATTTTTAAGAGGCCAGAAGCCGGGTCTGTGGTGAGGTCACCGGAGAGCTGCCGAGATCTGGCTTTCATGTCAGTCGAGAGCGCATCAACTTTACTCCATCACTGGAACGCGGTTAGTGTGCCTGCCTGTGCTTGTTTGTGTGTGCACCTGTGCAGCCCAGTGTAGGACTATTAAAGGATAATACTGCGTGCCTTGGTGGGGCTTAAAATGAAACCTGGTTACAAAAGGGGTCTGTACTGAAGGGGTCATCCAACCTGGATCTTATTTTCCAAGTTTTTTCCGCATCATGACAGCTGATTTAAAAAAAAAAAGAAAAAAAAAAAGAAAAATTACATCATTTCCTGTACAGTAGAGCTTTCATACCTCCATGTGGCTGGGAGCGCTGCTGTCCAGTACATACAGCACACACACAGACACACACACACACACAAGGTCAGTGAGTAATCTGCAACAGAGGAAGCCAAAAGCAATTTAAACACCTCCTTTCGGTACAGTCACTCTCAAACTGCATCCGCATCCAGTGTGTGAACATCAGTCGCCTGAAACTTGTGTATATCGCTGTATTATATCTAATTTCAACAAGCATGAGCTCTTCGACAAGTTGGCTGTCGATGCTGCGTTCATTCAAGTAGTTCAACAATATAATAATAGATATACCGCTCTATATTTTAAACACATGGTCATCAATCGTCGTCGTGATGGCGAAAACTGTAAAGATAAGGCCCAAGTCGAAAATGACTGTTATTATCCTTTAATCAAAGACTCGTTTTGTACCAGGTTTCAACTTTTATGTCCTCCAAAAGCACTCAGCGTCTTCCCTTCCCTCTGTTCTCACCAGTGGAAATCGAATTTTGTGGCATGAGCACTACAACAATGTAACCGCTCTCCTTCTCCGTCCAATATCCTGACAGTGTGTCCTGCTTAAGTCCCTTAGCCTTGACAAGCGCCAAATGGGATCTGGGTTTAGGATGATTAAAATTGGTCTGCCATGTAGCTCCTCTTCAATTATTTACTGTACATTTACCTCCAGCTTTTAGTCCTCTTGCTCCCTGTCCCTTATCTCTGCTGGCTCCTGTCTCGCAAGAAATGATAGTGTTTGTGTGTGTGTGTGTGTGTGTGTGTGTGTGCGCTTGCCTGTGTGTCCGTGTTAGACGTATGACTCTGAGGGGCATGTATGATTCACCACTTCACTAATGCATAAGTTTAGATGAGAGAGGCAGTGTTGTCTTCAGTCTGAAAGAAAAGCGCACACATGCAGAAATAGTGCGCGCTCGCACACACACATGCACACACACACACACACACAAAGATGCACACACATACACGGTCTGCCTCCTACTAGTGAGTCATCACAATTTAGGAGGTCACGCGACATCTCTGTTCACTGGAAAGAAATGCTATTTGAGGACATGAAGTCTTGATGACCTGAGGGAAGGCTAACAGAGAAGGCTCGGCTTGCGAAGGCTGACTAAGTCTAACTGCAAAAACTCCATAACAGCCCTTCAGGATATTGTAATTCAAGTGGTCTGAAAGAAAACTAGACGACTGCACCTCCTCCTGGCTCTGTATTCAGCCTTTGGAAAAATCTAGCCCATGACTGGAGACTTTATCCAATTGCAGGACGTTTGAGAGAGAGGGCGCTGCACTCCGAGTTTGTGTCTGTCCTGTGTGCTTGTCAAAAACTCAACGAGGCCATCTTGAAATGGATGCTTCACACAAACAATCGTAGTGTAACTAAGAGATTCATTAAAAAAAAAGTATTTTTTTACATGGATAGATTATCAACTACAGTACAAGTTTTACAAGTCTGCTTTGATGTGTGCAGAATCTTTTGTCCCATTATTGTTGGGGATTTTATGCATTTTGGGTGGTCATTTTGCCTGATTGGTTAAAATTAGGATTAGGCATAAATTGGTTATGGCTAACATTACAGAAGGACTGTGCGGACTGGATGTAAGTCAATTAGAAATCCCCTCTTTTTCCTTGAAATAAGAAATAAAACAAACTGCTTAATCTTAGGACAGAGATGGGAGGGGGGAAAGCAGCGGTAGGAGGGCTGTATTTTAAAGTCTGGCTTTTGCTTGTTTGTTTGTTTGTTTTTGCCTTTTTCCAGAAAAAAAGCCTGCCCCAGCTTTAAAACAAGTGAGAAAAAAATCTACCAATCAGATGAGATAATCCCATTTATTTCCAAAATCAATGTATTTCCAGAATTTTCTTGAAGCAGCTGTTGTTTTCTTGATACTGGTGGGTTGATCTGCCTTATTCTGTCTTGCTTCAGCATATTTGTTCTCAAAAAAGTCATGAAAACAAGCAGGATTATTTCATCCCACTGGCAGACTTTCCCACTTTTTATTTATTTTTTTAATTTTTTTTTAAAAAGAAAGACAGAATTTTAGACAGAATATGACACTAAAAAACTGCTTCAGGCATGTATTTCCATGCGGACTACATCACGCTGTGACTTACAACAATACCTGACATTTAATATACACGGGCGTTCAAAGGACAGCACAGGTTTGTGACACCCATCAGTCACCATAAATTATTAAACTTAGGGAAGTTGAAAAAAACCAGAAGCACACTCTGTATGCCAGTTCATATCAAGGAATATAGGCGTATTCA